>SNQJ01S0013021.1:43366-66160 GCA_010110895.2 Picea sitchensis
CTCTTAGAGGGAGCAACCTCCAGTCGAGCAGAGCTCTATTACAATAATCTCCAAACTAGGGTTCTCATACCCTCGACTCCTATTTATACTAAATATGTCTATCAAAAGAAGCATCTAGAGGAAGATCCTTCTAGAAGCGAAAGCTTCTATTAGGTCTTATTACATTCGACTTATTCTATTTTATTGCAAGGCCTTAGTAATATTGACCTTTATTACATTTGAATATATTTTTCTACCTATGTGCGGGTTAGGACCCTAACATCGATGAACTTTCTAGATGTGTTATGACGGAATCAATCTCATATCCTTCCTTTTAATTGCATCCACAATATCATGTAAATAAATGCCTTATAGTTCCATGTCATATGGCTTGTATTATGTTCCATCAACCCCTTAAGGATGCATGGGAACATCTTCAAGTGGTAGAAGATCAAAGGGAGAAGAAGAGGTTTTCATATTTTTGGGTTCATCAGGGTTGGGGGTAGGATCAAAGGATTTGAAATTTTTAGGGTTGTTGGGGGAGGGATTGAACAAGTGAGTAGAGGAAGGGTTCATAGAAATGGAACTCAATATTTCAAAGTTATTTTTCTTTTTAAGGATTTTGGAAGGGCCATAGGGGGGAGTTTTTTTCCCATATCGACATCTGTTGACAATTTTGGTGAAACCATCCTCATCTTTTTCAAGTTTTGGCTTAGTTGTCTTAGGGAGATTAAGAAAAGTAAATTCCTTGAAGATATTTCCATATTTATGGAATAGTCAGCATCAAAATGGTATGAACTCGTAATCAGGGTTTGGATCCAGTAAAATTCATTATAACTAAGACAGATTGATTTAGGAATGGGGACAGACATGTTAATGTAAATGCATATTCAAGCATAGACAGTGTAGTGAACTTGTTTAGTAGCTTCTGCATATTTAACATAAATTCCCAACATTTTACTTATTCCTACTAGTTTCTCCTAATCCCAATATCCATGCGAGAGTGAATAGAGACGAACCTGAACCCACACTGGTGCATAGGTAAAATATTCCTTATCAAGATAAATTTATAAGTCTAGTAATGGATATGAAAGCCTGCTGAGCGAAAAAAGTTGGGTCCATTTTCAAAGATCCTTTCCCATTCTCCCTGGTTTTGAAAAATGGTCGTAAAAAATCCTTTAGACCAAAGCTTGAGTTCAAAGCGGTCTTTAGTTTTTCAGAAAGAGTTGATCCATGCAAAAAGTCTCTTTCTGAGGGCCATATGACAAAAAACTTATCGATGACCACGTTGTCCTTCATGAAATGAACATAGTTGTTGACTTGATCTAAGTGAATCTCATATTTGGGCATCATGGATGCCTTCTGAATGCAATGGTCAGGCTTCCATTTGGGATGATCATTGCGGGTATGAGGAGGATCTTCCATACAATCATATTGGGTTGGGTTTGTATCCACAACATTGTTATCTTGAACAGGAATGTGAGAGAATTCATTGTGAGATGTTGTGTGAGAGCTATGGTCATCGTCGCCACGGACCGATAATTTTCTCTCTTTATATTATGTCACTTCATCCACTAATTTTTCTATTTGTGAAGCAATTTTGTGCATTTCTATTTGTGAAGCAATATTGTGCATTTTGTGTGACACTTTGATGATTATATCACCATTTCTGTTAATATATATTATAAATTATTCAATTCTCTAAATTGTTTCATTGATTTTTTTTCCTTCAAAATATATTTCCAATATTGAATCTTCAGTATTCTTCCATAAGAACCCAATTAATGTGCTTCAATAATTTTATTATATGCTTGTATACTTGAATATACTTTAGTGTAACAATCCATTACATAAGTAATTATTTTTTATATATAAATATGATGCGTTATAACTCTTTAATAAGCACCTTCAACAATACTTTTTTTTTAAGTTTAATATTTCCACGCTATTCAAGTTACCAATGTTTTCACGTTATTCACTTTTACGTGACTAATAAAACTTATCTTCCAGGTAACTAGGATATTTGTGTTTCCTTTGTTATTTCTCCATGCAAATATCCTACACACACACATATATTAATTCCTCCATGCAAAAATAAACACCTTTATCACAAGTGTTGATACTTATTCACGTGCATTTTAAAAGCACTTGAAAATTTTATGTTTTTAGTTACCTTTTCTAACAATGTACGTGGCAATTCACTTTACTTATGCCAACTATGGAATATTTGTTTGATTTAATACTACTTCATGTGCACTTTAAAAGAACTTGGAAACTTTCCCTTTTTAGTTACATTTACTTACCATGTATGTGGCAATTCACTTTACTTACGTACATCAGGTTTGACATAGTACTACTTCATGTGCACTTCAATAGCACTTGGAAACTCTTTTTGTTTTTCCATGAGCCTAGAAACTATTTGCAACTCTCTCTCTCTCTCTCTCTCTCTCTCTCTCTCTCTCTCTCTCTTAAATGCCATTGGAAAAATAAACTTGAGCATAGATCAGGAAAACAATCGAAAAAAATGTACTTGACCACGGGTCAATGCAAAAAACACTCTAATACCAATTGGAGTGAACCTCTTGGTCACTTCACTTGAGCATCATGTTTCATCCTCAAGTCCAACTAATTCTATACCACCCTCTCAAGGATGCATTGATGCTTCTTCGATGATTTATCCTACTGATATCTACCGATTTGGGCCCGATCTTCCATCTCTTCCATCCCTACATTATCCATGAGTTTTTTCAGATGACTATACCACGGTAAATCAAATCCTACGATTTACACTTAAGATGATATGTGCTTGCGTAGATGGTACTTCATTCTTCATATTTTCAGTTGATGTGCTATGATTTCATGTGTGGGTTTCTTATCTAGAAGTGATGTGATGGATTATAACCTTGTCATGAAAGTAATAAACATTGGTTATATCTTATAATACTTCTTAACGCTAATAATTTTATTATTTTGTCTTGGTTTACCATTGGGGGGAATAATTGTCCTTAGTTAAATGTTGTCCTGACTAAGGACTAATTGTACTACTAGTGATCTGGTTGAATAGCATATCCATATCCTAACTATATCTAACATTTTACATCCTTTCCCTTTCACTACCGTCTCATTCATAAAAAATATTATCCCTACTTATGTTTGACTTATCAAATATCATCTAGCAAGGTCTAAATGAAGAAAGGTGTAAACCAAAGTAAAAAAAAAAGCCAACAATTCTAGAGGTGAAGAGAAATCATGTTAAAAATAAAAATAAAAATACTAAAATTAGAGTTATGTCACCTCATTAAAAAGGCTCAGACCCAAGGTCATATGCTAAAAACACATATCTAAAGAAAAGAACTAAGAGAAAACAAAGAAAATACAAAACAAGGTAATAAAAAGGTGTCGAGGTGGTAACTCTAAGAAAAAATCCCTCTTAAAGGCTTACAAGTACAAGTAATGAAGATTCCTAGCTCAAAAGGGCTAGTTTCACCATTAAAAGACCTTACACATAATTAAAAATAACTTTGAGGGTCAAAAAATAAAGTTTCCCTTCGTATTCCATCAATTATTCATCAAATTTACCCATCTCTAACCAAGTTACTTAGGAAATACCTTTTTTCCAAGGAAATTGGCATATCTAATGGGAGTAAAGTTGTCCCACCATGGTAAACTTAGGAAATTTATAAAATTAACCTATGTTAATTTTTTTTAGAGGATATTATTTGATGTTTGATTCCTAATGACTTATTTTGAAGCTTGGTGCAGCATTATAGGTGGGCGACCCTCATTGGGATCTGTGCACTATGCCTCTGGATCCATGACATTGCCTCGAAATCCATGGACATGCATTATAATCTATGTACCTATATTCAACCATATCTACCTACATTGGGATCCATGATATTTTCTTGGGATCTGCGTCACTACATTGGGATCTTTGATAGCACAATGGATGATGACGAGGATGCCACATCATCACTGAGGTGTCCACATCAACAATTTTTACACTTTTTAGCATGTGGAGCATTGTATGAGCCACATAGACATGTATTACTTGGCACATGTGAAAATTATTCTAAAGGGTGCATTTTCTCTCTCCTCTACACTTGGAAAGCTTCTAGAACCCTCTAGAATGGGCATGGCTCATCTTTTGCTTGTTCTCACGCATGTAAATGAGTTTTTGCATGAAATATTCCATAAACCATGGGTTAGTTAGGGGGCACCCTTGTTCTTGGGCCTCCTTTTTACCCACGTGTGAAATTAGTTACTATTTTCTCAATTTGAGGAGGGCACCCTAGATTTTAGGAGTTTGTTGTAACTTCTAGTCATTTTCTCACATAGTTTTCACTCAAGACATGGTATTGGCTCATGGTTTCATCTTAGCCCATGGTATGAGCACATTATTTCGTTGTAGCACATGGTTTTCTGTGTATTGTTTTGAGGAGGAATATACCTATTTAAGGAGGGCGTCTCTCTCATTTTGCATGGTTGGGAATGGGATGAAAAGGCTTATTTGCTAAAAATTGGTTTGTTTTCTTCTATATTTCCTTGAGTATAATTTTCTAGGTTTTTAATAGGAGGGTTTTGGCATGCAAATTTCATTGAGAAAAGGGATATTGCAAGCTAGATATATAAATAAGGTATGATTTATCTCTATTTTATTTATTTGTAAACTTTGAAGCTAGGTCTAAGTATCGAAATTGAATAACATAGGGTTTTAACTTCTTACCCTAGACTAATGTTTTTTTTTTTTTAAGGCTTGCATTACTTAGGTTGAATCATGAATTAGTTTATCCTCCCAATGAATCTTTTGTATTCTAGGTACCCTGGCTTGATTCTCAAGCATTCTCCAAGAGATGTATGGGAACTTCAACACTCAAGGTAAAAGGGCACCTACTCAATGGGTGGTCAAGAGTCCATGCCCAATTGTAGCACCTAAGGTTTTCCATTCTTTTCTAATCATATCAATCTAGAATTTTCCCTTTTCATTTTTTGTTTTGCATGCATATTATGGTTTAATAAGGTTTATTTTCTGATCTAGGTTGCATATCCAGGTTTCATTGAGCTAATAATTTAATATTTTACAGCAAACTTGGATTTATTTTTTGTAGATCGATCTTTGGCATTTGCTCAATCTTCAATCAATCTGTTGTTTATTGGTTATTATTTGTAAATTGCTCCCCAGTCCACTTGATGATTTGCAATTTTCATGCAAATAAAATTTATCACTGCAATAGTAATTTAGTTTATTTTCCATGCCTTTCATGGGTCGAGTCTCTTTCAAGCACTCTTTTTTTTATGTTATATCATACTTTAAATCTGGATGTTTGAGCTCGAACTTTCTTGATTTCACATTTATCCAACTTGATGTTGAAAATATCATCTGTGACATAAGGGTTTTGAGGTATTTACCATTGATGATTGGATCCAACATTTGGGTTTTTACACTTGAAAACTAAGCAAAGTTTGAGCTTAAAATGATCATACTCACTTCTTAAATGGATCGATGGTACTTTTAGAAGAACAACCTACTTAATAACCTAATGTTTCATTTTAAATTGATTATCCATCTCTGGAACGTTGCTGCTTAAATATTTCAGATGCAAATATCAAGTACATTGGAGTATTGATCTTACATTTGTTGGGGCATTTACTAAAGAATCTGTGATTGAGGTCGTATTCCTTTGTTGTTTAATGATCTGTTGATTTTCATTTTTTTTAATATTATCAAACTTGTCTTAAAAAGTGAAATAAATCACCCTAAGGATGAACTATGCTTGCAACACACTAAATCACTGCTCTATTTTATAGATAGGTTTTGATTTTAATATTTTCAGACTCATGAATTAGTTGACCTATTTCTAGCATCATTTTTTTTTTTCAGAACAAAATTAGTTGAATTATCTTGTTCTCATGGTAAAAGGTTGAATGTTGGATTACACACTAGATTATTTTATGGTTTGGATAGATAACTTGGATAAAATGAAAACACTTCAATGCATGGGTTTTCTTAACCAAAATATGGAAGTAATCCTTTTAACATAAGGCATATTGATTATTCTACAGTATCGAAACACACATGTGGAAACAAAATTGGTATCTTAAATTTTTTACTCGAAGTGTAGGCATGATGCAATTGAAATATTCTAAATTTGATGATATATCTGTATACTTGATGGATCACATTAATTGTTGGTTCTTTGAAAATTCTTTGAGAAACATTCACATTTGAGAATATTTGTCACCTACTTTGACAGTCACGCATAAGTCATATACAATTAAATTTGGCAATTGGATCAATGTTTTAAAACTGAGATTTAATTTACCTTGTCATCTCTCAGTGAGGATGTTTATATTCCAAGATTCTGATCGCCTTTTATTCAAAGTTTAAACACATTTTCAGAGGTCATTCATGGTAGAGATACTCACTTTTGAATAAGGTATAGTGTTATCTAAATAATACAATTGATGTAAATAGTTTTGGTTTCCATTTATCATCATACAATCAATTTAAACCATTTCTATTCAAATGTGTGATTAATATCTTTACTCATGAGTGCTCTAAGAGATAAAAGTTACAAGTTCATGATAATCATTTAACACACTTGATACAACACAAGTCCACACTCTATAAAATTATGGATAATCTATTATGATGTGATAGTTTATGATCTTCTAACTTCAGCAACATTTGGTAAAATCATTTCAGCATTATATCGGTATTGAAGAATTAAAGGATGATGTGAATACTTATTTTGGGATTCAATCTACAATTTACAAATCAATTCAGTTAAGCACAACTTTATCCATCTAAGTTATTTTTCACTCTCGCTACCTACAATAGATTTAGTTTAGATTGATCTTTAGGGATTCCCCCTAGGTTACGGTAGCTAGTTTCCTTAGTCTGAAGTGTGGGGCAAGGCTACTAAGGTGATAGTGGGTAGCTTTCCTATGGTGCCTCTAGGCTCTCCCGATGGGTTAGGAATTTTCGTCCTGGGGTATATTTTGAGTTGTATTACATCCATTATAACAAGAAAAAATCCATATATTCCTCAAAGGATAAATAATTATTATTCATTATTAATTAGCATTTTCTTGGGATACAATGGGCATTCATATAAATACACATAGGGGTGACATGTTAAAAGAGCATGACTTATCTTTATTACATAGACTCATCATTATTTCATATTAATGATTAAATTACATAATAATTACCCTATGTTGATTATTACATTATATTTATTTATTACATTATGATAATAGATCTAATATACTTGCTATAGAAAAATTTTCCTCGCCCCATGCAACTTGCTTGGATGGCCTTTCCATTTCCCTATGCAGAATTGAAGTCCCCTTTTTATACCTTTCAGAGCCAAAAAATCATAGTTTTCCACATATATGCGCCCTACCAGTTAGACAACATGCGTATACGCAGGTTGCACCACTACATCCCGCATACATCAGGTTTGGTGCTCAAAATAAAATAATTGTGTCAGGTTTCCATGTCACGTCACGAGATCCATGATCCTTGACCTTCCATATACTGTAAATGTTTCGACTTGGCCCTTCAGTTCCATTTGAAGGCTATAAATTGGGCCAAATCAAAACCGTGAAAAAGGGGGGAAAGAATTCAACTTTTGAGAGCAAAGATACTCTGGAGAAATTTCACTTCACATTGAGTCTACATCCCTCTATCCTTGAAAGTATGAACACATTTTTCAACCCCCAAGCTCTTCCTTCTTTGATGGAGAACCTCATTGTCTCCTTTATATGAGATTTGATTTGGTGGAGGATTGAAGTGGTGGAGGCCCAGCTGGAAGGGACTTAGTTTCTCAGTTCTGAGATGTGTCGGTACAGAATTTTGTCACATATGTACTTTTGTTGATTATTTTGATATAAATACTCTTTTCTCATCCAATTGATATCTTGAAATTATTTGAATTATTATTCCATGGGCATATTTGTCATGAATGTTAATGGATTATGTTATTTTATATGCTAACATTATATATTATCACCATATGCTTGCGTATCTTGGTTGTTGAGCACACATTGCAGGTATAAAGCTTTGAGTTGTGTGCTCAACGATGGTCTTCATCGAACGTCCAGACGAGGTAGAATCTTGATCTTGTCATGTTAGCATTTCATTTATATAGCATACTTGGGATTAGATTTTATTTCTGCGTGTCATTCCATCTGTTGTGGTTTACCCCATGCCATAGAGTGATTTTCCTCGTAACATAATTGGCGAACATACTGGGGATTGATCTTCTGCTTTGGGGATTGAAGTGTTTTTCTCTTGAATTTATCTCTGTTCGCCTAAGTTTCCTTGTTGCCTGATTGCTTGACAGCCTATTTTTACTTTTCATCTTATTTTTCTTGGCTTAATCCTTGCCCTATCAGTGTTTTACTACATATACGTGGGTTTTCCCTTGACAGACGCGTATATACGCGAGTTGTCCTTCTATAAGGAGTGTACATATGCGAGTTTTCCTCAAACAGTCGCGTACATCAACTTTTTAGGATTATTGGCTGAGTTTGGTGTTTGTTGGGTGAGTTTGGTTGGTTTATGAGTCTTCTTGGGTCTTAGTCCTAACTCTTGAGTGCCTAAAGAGTGATAGGAAACCTTATTTTWGTTGAATTTTTGGGCGGTATTCTTTCTTATCATATTTTTCATTGGTTGTCCTTGAATATTGGTCTGAGTTTTTGCTTCTTGGTATCCTTCTTGGCTTGTCTCTTTTTGCTTGCAGTAGGGTTTGTATATCAAGTTGTTATTCAKTCCTTGCATTTTTYGTTTCTTTATATCGAAAAATACACAAAAAAAAAATTGCTCATTTTGCAATATGGCATTTTCTCTTTTGGTTATTTAGTATTCATATTGACATATATGGAAGGATTGCATCTTATTGAAATTGTGGAATTGCATTGAAAGGCTTMCCATATTTTGAGAATTTAATATTAGGACTTAGCACTATGTTTATATTCATTTCTTTTATATGTTGAGTCACAATATCATCAGCTTCACGACCACATCTCTTGAGTAAACAAAAGTCATTAAAATTAACGTTGATTAACTAAAATTGATTAGAAATGATTTTATTTTTCAGAGTACACAAACAAGCATAGGATATAGGGCCTTGGAATAGGATTTTGTGAGTAGACTTCTCCAAGTATATTGAGCTAAACATATGTGTTTGACCAGGGAGTGGTGAAATCCATTGTGTAATTAGTGACATCGAGACGCTCCGCTCACATCGGAGTTAAGCACAAGATCATGTGAAGTTGGTTGAAGAGATATCCCTCTAATACCTTCTTAGAGTCAGAGATATTTCTGTAGATTTATTCATATTTGGGAGTCTTGCTAGTACCTTTACCTCTGTGAGAGGCGGTGCTTTCAAGATTTTAGGCTTTGTTACCTTGCCCATATAGTGGAATTGATTTATGATTGTTCATCTATGCATTGGTTACATCGTGGTGGCTCTAGTTGCTTGACATAGGTAGCCACATAAGTTACTTGCAGGAGTTATTATGCAGGTACCCTGAGTCAGATAAGGGTCAGACAACACACAGTATTTATGGAGGATTACCTCTCCAAGGGGATCTAACTGACTGCGTTGTTAATCCCACGAGGGGCCTTATAATTGATTCTGATACCTCCATTATTTTGAAGGGAGTCTCAAGCCCCTCTTGGGCAAGACATACCTACTCTAGTGAGGGAGGCCCTTTTTTTAGCCAATATATCATATTTGTGTGCATTGGCCTTTTTTCTTTACTTTGGCGTGCTCTTTGATTATTAGTTGGCCTTAGGATTTTGTATTGCATATGAGTTTTCATTATTATGGTTAGTGGAGCCCCTATGAGTCCCTCAGTTAGCGCTACCCAACCCATGGTCTTTGCTCATTCCATGGGGATAAATCTTTTTGTATTTTCGAGTGGTACGTCGAATCATGATACTCAGCCAATACCTTGGGCCTCTAATTCTTTTTCTTTTGGTATGCCATACATGTCTTCACACTTGCCATCCTATGTCTCATCTTCTTATGTGAATCCTAGTTTTGGGTCTGGGGGCATGATGCCTCCTAATTCTCCCTTTTCGTTTGGTGGAAGTCATATTCCTCAACCAACTCCTATGGTAGGAAGTTGGAATAATCCTTCCTCTGGACTGAATTCTAGCTTCACTTTTCCAGGATCAAGTGCTCAAATGGGTGGTTCTTTTACTTCTTATATCTCGTCCATTTATTCTTCTTCTGTTGTGCTTGTTCCTACGAACATTTTCCTCATGGGGTACCTCCTTATATCCTCTGGTGTTTCATCTAGGGGGAGTCAGTTTTATAGTATGGGCAACCCCCTTCATAGATTTCCTTCATCTGTAGGCAACATATATCCTCACCTGAGTAACCCTTGTCATGTCACTTTTTGTTCACAAGCAACTTCCTCGGTGATGATGCCCTTATAACCCTTTATGAATAAGTTTGGAGGAGGATACCATCATGTCGAATAGGGCCATGGTGTATACCAGAACCCTTCCTGACCCGCAATCTCTCAAAATCAGTCTTTCATGAAACCTTGGTCTCATAAGTTGCAACCAGTCACTACAATTCATGTTGGAAAAACAAGTCCACTCATTGTGATTCATACTGGTATTATATCACCAACTTCTGCTACTCATGTTGGAGACAGGTCAACAACCTCTGGAATTCATGTTGGAGACCGGAAACTAACCATTACATGTTATGTTGGGGGCACAACTCTAGTCACTTCTAGTCAGACTTCATATACATCACCAACCTCTACTAGTCATGTTGGGCATTCATCACTAACCTCTGCAAGTCATGTTGGAGATCTGCTACTAGCCTCTGCAAATCATGTTGGGAGTATGTCACCATCCACTGCAAGTCATGTTTGGGGCATTCATATGATTGAGAAGCCTCGATGTATATGATGTAAGCCCAAGTTTCTTTCTAGGATTTGCAAAGGATATCACCTTACTCACTTGTGYCCTTCTACTACCATGGTACAAGAAGAACAATCCTTGTCCGATAACCCTTCGAGTTCTGAGTCGTCTTTGGTTTCTCAACATTCTAATCCTTCTTTGGTTGATACAGTGTTCGTGCCGATGCAATATTCGGATGACACCASCCTTMTTTTAGGSGGTGATGTGTTTCTTGACCATGTTGTCTCACACCATGTTCAACYAGTGGTCGTTTCAATKAAATCTTCGACCGACACCACTCCTTTTTTGGGGGTGATGCTTCTATAMACCATGTTGTCTTGCATCCTATTCAACCAACGGTTGAAGAAGTGGTCGTGCCGAGGCAATCTTCGGTCGATCCCACTCTTCTCTTGGAGAGTGACAAGTCTAAGGAAGTGACATTGTCAATGCAATATTTGTTCAATCCCACTCTTCTTTTGGGGGGTGATACGTCTTTCAACCATGTCCTTAGAATTTCTAGTTTTGTACCTTCTGCACAAGGGATAATTGCACTCTCTTCGAGTACACTCCCTCCAAGTCCTAGGATGGTTTCCTTTAATCGGGATGATCTTGTAGAGCCTTATCTTCCTTCTCTGCTAGGATCCTCTGCAAGTATTTTATCATCCTCGGCTTGGAAAGTTTTGGGTTCTCCCAAGCTTGTGTCCGCTACATGTGAGTTGTTGACTTTCGACAGAAGTCCTACACGGGAGCCCTGGCCTCCCCCATGATATGTTGCCTGGAAAAATGTCCTTGTGTCTCAGTTAAGCTCTTTTCAAGACTTATTAAACATGAAAATATCGTCGAGTGAACTTGTCTCTTTCACACTCATTAAATGGCTTTGAAAGTACATCTATTTGGTGTAAGTTTAACCCTTTTTCAGACCAAGTAGAATAATTACGAAAAAGGAACACTCTAGTCAACATTGGCTAGAAGAGTTCTCTTGGGTATTGTTTTATACTCTTTCGGGCCTAGGGGACTAAATTTACGAAAAAGGACATTCTTTGGATTTAAGTTGTAATTTCATTCCATTATCTTGCTTGCAGTATTGAGCCTATTGTCGGTTCCTGCTTTCTCGTTATAAGCCTTTTACCTCAACAATTTGCATTACCAACCAAGTAGAGCCTTGTTTATATCCTTTGCAGCTTGACACCATGTACCCTAAGAGGAAACATTCCCCCAATTGTCCATGCTCCTCATGCACTTCCTTGCATTGAGCATAGGTATGTTCCACTATTTGGAGCTAGTTGCTTACTTGCAACACTCATTTCCTCTCTTGTATCATAGAATTTATTTTCCTATGAAAAAACAAAACAAAAAGACGGGCGGGAAAAGAATATTATCTTATATTGGCAGCAGTCATGTTGCCTTTGAACAAAGCACAAACTTTTGAGTCCATTTTCATCCAAATTTTGGGTTTAGTATGACCTTAGGAAGTTGATATCGTTACTTAGAGTTTACTCCTACGACTGGTTATTCTTCCAGTCCCTATGGAGAGTTTGTTGATGCCTCTTGCATCATGAAGCTTTATCACCAAGTCTGTGTTGCCTGAGTTATCCATATGTCTCATGCTCTTGTTCAAAGGATGTCTATGAACCTGTGTTGGCCATTTCTTAGAACTCTTGACTTTCCATGTCGACCATACCCTCAGTGTGTCTTAGAGTCACATGAAGTTGTAGTCCTACCATGCACCCTAGTCCTACTTTCATTATGGGTAGGTAAACTTGAACCTAGTAGTTGGCATCTCCTCATTGGTCACTGACTGGGAGGTTTCCCTTATGTTCGACAGTAAGAAATCTATTCACACATTGGGATTTGTGAAATGTATTGGATGCCATTAGTATTATTGGTGGTTTCCTCACCTTTTTTTACAGTCCTCCTTATTGGATGTTATTCAAAGGGTATTTTTCATGCACTACTTACATCTGGTGCATGCGAAAGATGCACATGGTCATTGGTTCGTGAACATCATCTTCGTTTGATTTCCTCCAAATCATTAAGATATTTCTTTTTACCTCATGCTCACTAATGAGAGATTCCTTAATGCTCTTCTTTCGATGGGTCTCCTTCCATCAAATTCAACTCATCTATTCTAGAAACGAGGCCTAAAGTCTCATGAGTACCCAGAGGCTTGCAGTCATCAGTGGAAGGTTCTCCTGCCATCGATAGTTGGGAATACATCAACGTCTCATAATCGATGGATTCTTCAAGTGTTCAATCACAACCTTTATCCACACTTGCAAGAATGTACTCAGTGCCTTGATACCTACTTTCATTATCGGTAGGTTGTCCCGCATTTTTTAACAATATACCTTAATGATCCGTAATCTAACGAAATCTCATTGTGTTCGACCTCAACTCCACTATTCACATAATGTAGACTTGCACCTTTGGGCAGATCGTGTAGAAGACATGGAGCATCAATTTAAAGTAGAAACTTTCCTAAGACGTTGCTATTGTTCATTGGACCAGTACCTATATGACTTCAATGATCATGGGAGATCAAATTGTACTCCATTGTATACAGATATATTCAGATTGATTTTGAGACTAGTTTCCACTGGGCCTTGTTCGTGACTATGACAGCCTATTGCATGTGTCTACTTTGTATTTCCTATTCATGGCCATGAACATCTATTTGGTATATTTCCACATGGATCTGCAGTGTAGTTCAAATTGGCAGTCATGTGTACAAATTCATTATGGATTGTAATATTCTCATGAGAAACTAGCACTTCTAACTGAGTCTCCATTACTCCACTTTTGGGGATTATAATGTATTTCAGCCATCACAGATTCTCCTCTGACCTCGCACATTAGAGGGCATCTGTTATAGAAAATTTGTCCTCACCCCATGCAACGTGCTTGAATGTCCTTTCCATTTCTCTATGCAGACTTGAAGTCCCCATTTTGTACCTTCCAGAGCCAAAAAATCATATTTTTCCACATGTATGTGCCCTACCAATTAGACAACATGTGTATACGTAGGTTGCACCACTGCAACTCGCGTACATAAGGTTTAGTGCTCAAAATAAAAAATTGTATTGGGTTTCCATGTCACGTCACGAGATCCATGATCCTTGATCTTCCATATACTGGAAATGTTCTGACTCAGCCCTTCAATTCCATTTGAAGGCTATAAATTGGGGGAGAGAATTCAACTTTTGAGAGAAAAGATACTCTGGAGAAGTTTCACTTCATATATAGTCTGCATCACTTTATCCTTGAAAGTCTAAACACATTGTGCATCCCCCAGGCTCTTCCTTCTTTTATGAAGAACCTCATTGTATCCTTTATGTGAGATTTCCTTTGGTGGAGGATTGAAGTGGTGGAGGCCCAGCTGGAAGGGACTTAGTTTCTCAGTTTCGAGATGTGTCAGTACAAAATTTTGTCACATATGTATTGTTGTTGATTATTTTAATAGAAATACTCTTTTCTCGTCCAATTGATGTCTTGCAAATATTTGAATTATTATTCCATGGGCGTATTTGTCATGAATGTTAATGGATTATGCTATTGTATATGCTAAAATTATATATTATCACCATATGCTTGTGTATCTTGGTTGTTGAGGACAAGTTGTAGGTATAAGGCTTTGAGTTGTGTGCTCAATGGTGGTCTTCATCGAACGTCCAGACAAGGTAGGCTCTTGATCTTATCATGTTAGCATTTCATTTATATACCATACTTTGGGTTAGAGTTGATTTATGTGTTTCATTCCATCTATTGTGGTTTACCCCATGCCATAGAGTGATTTTCCTCGTAACAATACCTTAGTTATATTACATTTTCACAACAACATGTGTAGCAAGGCATCTTATTAGGGAGGCCCCATGGAAAACTCTCCTCAGTTGTAAGAGTATGTAGGATAGTCACTTAGACAAAATCTGGGATTGATTCTACCTTTATGATATAGTTAGCACTACATAATTCTTTAGAATATGGGGGCCTTTTGTTCGCAAACAAATTTAGGAAGCTTGGAAATTGGTGGCTACATAGATTTCCTTGGATTTTTTTTGTATGAGCAGAGGGTGGGATCTACCTTTCCATCGTATTTAGACCCGAAAAGAACATGGTCAATATATTGTAGAGTTCACAAGGTTTTAGGAGAGAAGGCTAAGTAAAAAAAGGTGTATTTTGTTGATATGGATCAAAGGACATGGATAGAGTGGAGAAAGCTTGCATGCTCCAAAGGTTTGTTGTCTTATGGTGGAGTGATTATCTAAGAGTTTTAGGGTCTTATTGACAAAGAACTTAAAGGCCTAATTGAATATATTGAATACATTGGTGTTGGGATACTTTTGACTATAACAATAAACAATATACTTTCTCATGAATAAGAGAATTCCTCTAGCCCCTATTCTAACTACAAGTTTTATCTCTTTGGATGGTGAATTTCAATAGATAACTATGATGAGTAATGTTGTTCTTATAGGGTTTCATACAAATTCAATGTATTTTCCTAATTAGTGTTGTATCAATGGTTTCTCTCAAAGTTAATATGCGTTAAAAGTGGGTTTTTTTTATGATAAATATATTCATTGTGGCAGAGCAAATTCTCTCTTTAGACTATGTTGAAACCTGGAAAATCATATAGAAAAAAATATCTTCCTTTTTTCAAGGAAAATTTCACTTGCAGACAACATAACATTTTATGATCAAGGTTAATATTCGATTTCTACATTATGATATATTTTAGACATGAAAAATGTGATTATTTATTTGATTCATGATATTGTACCATCCATAATATATAGGTAATAATGACTTTATTGTGGGAACAATATAGAGTATATTGTGAACTATTTTATATAATTACTTGTGGTTTATACACCTAAAATTTTATTTGTTAGAATTATGTTGTGAATTTAGAAATTTTCATCCCACTGATGTTTTTACACTTCATAATAATGTGAGCAACCTATAATCAATTCATTGTTGTCAAAATACAACATTTGGGGAATTAAAGTTTAACAAAATTACATATTACATCTCTTATTCCTTGAAACACTTTCTATTGTCAAGTTTAATATTGAGAATTCTAACATACACAAAGTTTTATGCCCCTACTCTGGCTTCTCAACGCAATGGTGTAGGTAAAGTATTCTCGCATTCACAACTATTAACAATTTTACTGAACCAAGGAAAGCTTTTTTTTTCTTTCACTTTAATTGGGATTTTTGTCC
This sequence comes from Picea sitchensis, assembly GCA_010110895.2. Taxonomy (NCBI): domain Eukaryota; kingdom Viridiplantae; phylum Streptophyta; class Pinopsida; order Pinales; family Pinaceae; genus Picea; species Picea sitchensis. The sequence continues at coordinate 59,501 of SNQJ01S0013021.1, forward strand.
CTTATTTACATGTTTTTTTTATTGATAAAGGATTAAAATTTAACTAAAGATGGTAATTATTATGGACCTATTATTTCTAGTATGTCATTCTATTCATGGGGTATAGAAACATACATGGATACACCTTCAAATCAAACTATTATTATTGATATGAATTATTAATTTTACCATGTTCATCAAGTACCTAAGATTCTTTGTTTCTTCTAAACCATGTGGAACATGTTTGTACTGATCGTGCTTAACTTAGGTATGTTTTATATTTTAAATCAATATTGTGGTTAAACCTATCATTATAGGGTAGGGGAGTAGACCAATTGGTACATTCTGGGTGTTTGTCAGTGGGAAGGCAATGGTTTGAAACTTGTGAACCTAGAATCTCCATCTCCAACTTGCCCAAATTTCCTAAAAGTGGAGGGTTGTAGGTGTGATGCCGCACATTTGAACTTATGTCCTAGTGGATATGATGAAGGGATGTCATCAATTCTTCTCTGTAATAAAAAAAGAAAGTATTATTATGAAGTTTGGCTAGGTTAACTAGATTTACTTTAACAATATTCATATGCAAGCCTAAAGGTAGTGTTGCTCTTAAATTATTGTCTAATTTGAGTCCCAACAATGTCTCTCAAAAGTTAATTTTTAATATTATAAGTCACTAAGAAGGGAATAAAAACGACTTTCTCACATAAGGCATAAGGAACGTCAATAGGGAAATCGAATAACGTATTATTATGAAGTTTGGCTAGGTCAACTAGATTTACTTTAACAATATTCATATGCAAACCTAAAGGTAGTGTTGCTCTTAAATTATTGTCTAATTTGAGTCCCAACAATGTCTCTCAGAAGTTAATTTTTAATATTATAAGTCACTAAGAGGGGAATAAAAACGACTTTCTCACATAAGGCATAAGGAACATCAATAGGGAAATCGAATAAAAAAATAATTCAATTGAATACACCGCATATTTTAAGTCACAAATCTATATGATAAAAATAATTATCATCAATAATCACATGAAAACAAGAACACAAGTAACTAGATCAATTAATGATTTCACTAAATACAATTTCTAATAAGTAGCAACATTTGAACAAAGAGTTTCCTGTTTTCTTTAATTACAAAGAATCTCATAGGGTTGTAAACCATAGTTTGTTTTATACCAACACCCACTCCTTGTAGATACAAATCCATTGAAGGAGGGGAACAAATCTAGTCTTTAGATTACAAGGATTGTAAATATGTAACCTCAAGATCCCAATTATAGCACAAGACAATATGATCAATAAACATAACTAATAATATGTAACCAATTCCAAGAACTGTGAACCTTTTCTTTATCTCTTATTTTTCCTTAAACAATATCTATGCCATGCCAATTATTTGTTGGAACGAGGAGAAAACATTAATGCCTATCCACCCACCATGTTGATAGGAGAGGCTTCATTGAATACTTCCCATGACTTGCTCATTTTCCAAGTATTAATACATGTATGCCATGTTGCTAAATGGAATGGATTCATTGAATATTTCCCTTATCATGCTTATTTCCTAAATACATGACTAATTACAATCTTTCATTAAAAAAAACTAGCAATCTTTATCATTGCCCTTGACCTAGAAGGCATGATCTACATTAATTACTATCAACTCCCATATTTAATTCTCCACGGGAAGACAAAGGTGGATATATCAACCACAATCAATGATATGGGATGAACAATATTTCACATAATTATTTTCCATACCCTGTAAGAGGACAACTGTATTAATTTTACTCCATTATCTTCATTTATATCTCCCATAAATGTTTGTATCATCAACTAAACTTTGTGATTTATTCATCATTATAATCTCTCTTATGAGCCTTGTGCTTAAACTATCATAATAAACCAACATACATTGGCCCATATATGCCCCCATTAGGGTCATGCCATTCTCCATGACGACCCAAGTAAAGACTAGGTGATCATGAATCTTGACAATAGTAGTGGTTGTAGGTTGACTAGGTCATGAAAGAATCTTGAATATTGGTGTCATTAGAAATTGGAGTGGTTGTGGTTATCTCTTTCACTATGCATACTTTCACCAACATTCAACCCTCCAACTTCTCTTTTGCTTCACTCCTAGTGAATACTTTAGTTTACAATATCTCTTATGGTGGGCCCCACTATTACATGGCATTCAATGATTGGTCTACGTCATTTTTAGTTGTTTCTTACTCATTTCTTCATGCCCTAGATGTATACTACCATGAGGTAGTGCAATAGTGCTCGTAGCTATGTTGGTGTGGTCATTTGTCAATCCTGAACCTTCTTCTCTTTAGGATTTTTCATGCACACAAGATCAGACCATGTGTAGATATCTTAGATTCACATAATGTTGAATGGATTAGTGCTTCGAATTTGAGGAGGTAATACTCTTGGCATAATGAGCTCAACATGTCATTAACGAGAATAAAACCTGGGTGGGGAGGATAACACTTCAGCCCACAACCACACGAGTTAAACCCAATTGACTAGAAATTCTTGTAATTTCATATCTAACTCTACCAATTTTGATGCCATCATGCAGTATGGATCCCTTGCAATAGGTTTCATTCCTAGTTTAAGTTCAATCGTGAATTCCAATTCTCTTTTAAGTGGTAATCTAGGAAATTCCTCTAGAAATACATTTGAAAAATCTGGCAACACTAGATATTATTCTAAATTCATTAAATCCTTCTTCTCGTTGATAGATATTACAACATATGATTTATATTCTTTTATCATACTCCTCTTTAATTGTAATGGTGAAATAAACCTTAATGGCACACCTATGTTCTTCACAACCAAAATTATTTTATGACCTGTGTCGTCTACAAAATAAAGCTTCTTATTCTTAAAGTCTAATGCTACTTCGTGACTCTTTAACCAGCCCATTCCCATTACTATATCATAAGATCCTAAAATAGTTGAATACAAACAACTCGTGTTATACACACATCTAGATCAATTTCACAATCTTTAACTAAATGGCCTACTTCATGTTTCCCTCCTGAAGCCATCTCTACTCAGTTAAAATATGCTTGATCTATTGCTATGATTTTTAATTTTGACAATGCAGTATGAGAAATAAAACTTTATGTTGATCCTAGATCTATTAATATTGAAAAACTAAGATCGTTAATTTTACCTAATGTCTCCAACACTATGGATTGATGTTCGTCCTAGTGGTTGTTCACCACTACATGAATCTTGTGGGATTTGCTTAGATCACCAACTGTCATCTGACTCTACTCTTGGTTGGCTCCACTTTGTGCTCGCGAATAGTCTCTCTAAAAATTTGGTGCTCCATGTATCTAACACCCCCTCTTAGGAGGTTGACTCTGACTACCCAACTGAGAAAAGGTGGGTCTACTACACTATTGTATCGGTCAAGTTTGTTGCATCAATGGTTGGTATGGTGGCCTCTAGTTCCCTATTGGCCATCTATATGTACTCAGCATTGATCGCCTCAACACATCAATGTGTACTAATGTAGGTCTCGATGTGTTAACTAACTGTGGTGTCAAGCTCTATCCCCTTGACCCTAAAGATCTCAACGGTCTAAACTGACCACCACCCGCAAGTTCCTTCTTGGCTATGATATCTCGTTGAACTACTCCATGTAAGGTACAAGGCATTAATATTCTCACCTTGACTGTAATGTTATAATTCAATCCATACACAAACTTGTTGACCTACAACTTTTCAGTGTTCAAATGTGGTGCATATCTCAATAGTTCCATGAACTTAGCATCATACTCAAACATTGATATGTTACCCTGTCTTAGTGAGTTAAATTCATTCAAATGTCTTTCAATAAATTCCTCATAAATGTAGTGTTCTTTGAAATGCTTCTCAAAGAACTCCTATGAAACTTTGGACACATCCATCTCTAGTTGTGGAAATAGAGCCTTCCACCATAATAAGGCACTTCCCTTTAATTGGAATACGTTCATATGTACTTTGAGGTTGGAAGTATAATCCCTCAAAGCAAAGCACATTGTCATGTTTTCCAACCAAAGTTCAACTGTCTATCGGTCTATAAAACCCCAAAACTCTAGAAATGTGACTTTTTCTAACACTCTATACATATATTTGAAATATATATATAATAACTTTGTGCTAACTATACCAATTATCATAATCAATAATCACAAAAATTATATCTACCATTATTATTATTATATACAGAGGAATTCACAATTAACCATTCACAATTCATTAAAACTATATTAACCAAATTTATATATATAACCTTTATTTATCTCTAAGGATTATTCGCTATTACGTACTTTTATATACATAATTATATTTTATATAAAGAATTATATTTTATTATCCCTTTCTTGTTAACCTACACGTAGCTATGTCTCTCATCTTTTCATTTCTGTGTTTATTTTAATTTAATCAAATTATACGTAAATGTGCAAAAATAATTGTATTTTACTTTGTTTTCTAAAAATTCGCCACCATCACTTGGTAAAATATAGATAAGAATCACCATTTAAAGTTTATCCCATGTTTTTTAAGATTCTCATTTAAAGTTTGTTAAATATTTTTCTTAATGTTAAAGAACTCTCAAACATGATCTTTTGGTGGGATCGAAACATGGAGAAAATTTAAATACATAACACAATTTTGGATATTTTTGAAATTTTTATTTTTTTTAATTTTTTAATTATAAGTTTAAAAAAATTTATATTTAATTTGTTTACTTTTAATTTAAAATTTATTTATCATTATTAAAAAAAATATCAAATATTTTTATTATATAACTTGAGTGAGTTTAAAATTAAGAATATGTGTTTCTTTTTTTGAAATTACATGTTCAAATCTAAAGAGAAATTTGTTTATCTCAAAGTTTTTGAGTTAGTTTAGTGATAAAGGTCACTATCATTTATCCTAATTTTTAATTTTAATTAACTAAATTAAGATTTTAAAAATCTTAACAATATGTTAATTTCTTCTTATTAATGATTTTATTCACTTAATCTTGTAGTATTTCAACTTTCTCTTCATAAAAATACAAGTTTTAATAGTTTAATATTGTTATTTTAATTTTCTTTTTAATATATCAACAATTAAGACAATATTATTTATATTTAAAATATCTAATCATCACCATAAAAACATATTCAATTTTAATTAAAACAAATTTATTTATATTTATATTTAAAATATCTAATCATAACTTCATAATTATTAATTTTAATTTCAAACATTATGAAAGTATTATTAATTTTAATTTCAAAAATAAAATAAGGAAGGTTATATTCATCCTGAAAAAGAACACTGACAGTCTAGTGAGGGTTTGCCAAAACAGAAATGAGATCCTTCATCGGTTCCAACATCCAAACAGTTTTTCCAAAACGACAAGTAAGTAAATTGACTAAAGGCCAGATTGGCTCAAAAAGGTGTATGTCCATAAATCTACCATTTAAAACCATGACTACCTCAGCCTAGAACCTCCCTAGAACTGAACCTCCAAAAAACAAAAAAAAAAGAGATCAAAAGAAAACTCGAAGAGTCAAGCTCTAGATTTCTCTGGAGTTTCGAGTTGGCTCTCCATCTTTTTTACTACACCAGTCGCCATGCTTGTATTTTCTTCATCCTCGACCTAGATGGGGCACTCTCACTATCCTAGCGAGCTTGGGTCTCTAGAGGTACTTGGAGAACTATCTGAGTTCTAAACCTCTAGTCTAACCCGAAATTTAATTCTGAATTGACAACGACAAAATAGTTTGAACTTGCCTTCCAACATTGTAACTTCCTGGAGGGTGTTGTTGTTATCAATTTTGACTTTCTCAACAGCCTAAGCAACCATAGCCTTCACAATCTAGTATGTTTATGCAAGATTGAAGTACTTAGTTTCCCTGGTTCTTGTATACTTCGGGTCCTCCACCCAGGCTTCAAATTCTATAACTATGTCGGCCTCGGAGATGGTGCGCCTATCACGTTGAACTGCTTTCTCTATTTCTGTCATTGTCTGCTTTTCCTCGCCAGAACAAAGGTTCTTAAACCTCATCCCAACCATCCATGTCATCCTCGTTGCCCTGGTGCAATTGACCGAGCCTTGGGAGGAGGAAGCCTTCTTATGTTTCCCCTTCTGATTGGTCTCCCTTGAACTTTTTCGAGCCATCCTACGACTTTTTCTTGATGATTTAGACCACCCCAAGACTCACTTTCCTACTACTCTCTGATCTATGTAACCACCACCGAAAAACCCAACCTTCCAGACTTCTCCCTTCATCGCAAAGTCTACCCACACTCCTTACCCCTCTATACCGCCCTTCTATACCACCCTTTTAACCTTGTTGGGGGAAGCTTCCACGGGAGGGCCTTATCGAGCTTCCACTTCCACCATTATTCCTAGAGACCTTGAATTTATGATTCCCTCCTCTAGCTGAGACGGTCTACAACACTCAAGTTTTCCAATATTGAGCCAAAGCATTGGACATCTTGTTTAAAGTAATGTTGCATCTCCTCTCCAGTTGGGAAGAGTCTTGTAGAGAATTTTCCCCAGAGGTCGTTGTACTCGCAGTACTACCACTCACCCTCCCATAACTAACCTTCATACCGTTGGTCTTGTTCCCACCTTCATTATGTACTCGCCACATGCTCAACTTGTTGGACACACCG
>SNQJ01S0013021.1:70262-90129 GCA_010110895.2 Picea sitchensis
AATGCCCATGAAAAATACTTTCATACCTTTGCTTTGGTGTCCCAAGGATAGCTTCTTGATGTCTTCCTTGCTTTGTTCTTTGGAAAAAAAAAAAATCCTTGTGTATATGGTTGATTTGCAACATTGTCTTCATCCTTTGAGGGACTTACCTCATGCTTCTTTGAGGTGATTGCTTCAACATGTGTAGCTTCTTTCTTGTACCCAAGACCTGATTTATCATTTGGTGATCTTTGACTTTCCAAAATCTCACTCAAGATGTGTGAGCTATTCAAGAATTTGTTTGATTTCTCTACCTTATTTCTAAGGTCAACAACTTCAGCTTCTAACTTATGTCATGACTCTTCCTTTTCATTAATTTGATTCTTCAATAGTTCCTCTACCCTTTTGGTTTCTTCAATTTGGGTCTTGATATGGACAATAGTTTCAAAACTTTTGTTAATCTCATCATCTACCTTTATATCTTCTTTTTTATTATTTAGTCTTGTGATCTCTTCTTCCTTTTCTTCTAATTGAGTCTTATTACTCTCTTCTTGTTCTTTGAGCATTCCCTTTAACTTCAAGATGTTCCTTTGACTCCTCCTAAGAAACTTCTTAGTGTTATACGAAAGATAGCTATAGTCTATATAATAATGATCATTGCCATATTCATATAAACCATCTTCAACTTTCTTTTGAATTTCTAATAGATCTTCTTCTATTCTTTCCATGGGATAACTACCATCAAACTCTACTCAAACTATTTCTAGATTTTCTTCTTCATTTGTAGAGAAAAACTCAACATCATCACATTTTGATTCATTGCAATCAAGAGTCTTTGGAGATTCTTTACCTTCATTTGAAATACCTTCGAGATATTCCTTTTTTCCAACATAATCACATGATTCTTTGCTTTCATTTGAAATGTCTTCAAGATCTTCATTTGTGATAACATCATCACTTGATTCTTTCTCTTCATTTGAAATGTTTTCAAGATCACATTTAGAAATAATGCATTCAAGAGTTTTTGGAGATTCTTTACCTTTAATTATATTGATGGAGTGGTCTTCAACAATTCTTTCTTTTTTTTATATGTCTCCTCTAGCTTTAGCCATAGATCCTTGGCGGAAGTTCATTGTCCCATGCTCTCTTTGATAGGGATTAAGAGTCCAGTAAGAATGGTCTTGAGAGCCAATGCATCATTCTTCTTTCCTTCCCTTTGAGCTCCAAACTTTGACTTGTTCTTCAAGGAAAATGATCCACTAATGGCTGCCTTCCAAATAGTCGCTCCCATTTCCTTCAAATATACTCTCATCTCTATTCTCCAAGTAGAATATTTTTCCTCAACAAGGATTGGAACTTCATCAACCATTTGTGTGTCTATAGATCTCCTTCAAGCTTGTTAATTATTATAGTGAAGGCCCTCTCTGATACCAATTGTTGGACACACCGACCACACTTAGAGGGGGGGGTGAATGAGTGTGGGACTCTTTTCCCAAAACTTCCCTCTTACAGAAAACTCATTAGTTAGCAATCACTATTTACTCATTATTTATTGTTTTCATTTATAACCAGTTATATGTGAACATATATTAGCAACATATATAAGCAATATATCATCAACAAATCATCACCACAAGGAACACAAAATAACACAAGATGTATGTACAATTTTGTTTTTATTACGGACTTCAATCCATGGGGTTTTTTAGCAACAACTGAATAGAGTACAACTCTACAAGAGCACCAGAGCTATAGTGAAAAATTGATCTTACACACTCAACACCAACTGAGATGAGGCAACAATCCTCAATAGATATCAATCTGCAATAGGTACGCCATTGTCAGTAGTTCAACCCGCGTATGTATGCGCCCTGACTCACTATAGCCTGTGTATGCACGCGGTCAGTCTATACTACAGCTTGTGTATCACTTCTGAGCTCTTAGGGTTTTCTCTTCAAGATCAACTTAGATCCTCTGCAACCAATTCATCATTCTCTTTTATCTCTTATTGTCTGGTATGACTCATAACCAGTTACAATACATCCAAGCTCTCCAACAACTAACTCGTGCCTCTCAACCATATAATATGAATGCTACTCAATCATGTATAAGAAATCAACATACAATATCAATCATATCAGCACTGAATCAAAAGAGTGTTGCTCATTCCATCAACCAACACTAATCACATCACAACAACCATATCAAGAATGCCTCAAGCATTCACCACACACCAAGCAATAGTATCCATCAAGACAACAATATAACCATACCAGAGTTTCTATGGCAGATCTGAGCCCATAGAATGTAGATCTGGAACCTGCTTCAGTCTTCAACATCCAATCATCAGCTCAAACACCAATCTTCATTACTTCATCCATTGTATGTGCCATGTCTTCATACAACCTGCATATGTATGCACCCTGGCTCACTGTAGCCCGCGTACACCTCAGAAACTAGGGTTTCTGAACCTCTTAGACGTTTTTCATCATGATCTCAGACATTGTCGAAACTTTGATGTGTCCATGAGATCATCCTCACACTCTCTCTCTCAGAATAGATCTTCAATTCATGCTCAAGAGATACATAATATATTCTTCCTAAAATGTACTTTTCACAAGAGACCCTTGACTCTTATTTATACTCTTCATCTTCTAGGTCACTTAACCCACTTCTAGGTCACTTAACCCATTTTCCTCATTTTAGGGTTAACCACTTTCTATAAATAGAAAGTTCTCCATTACTTTATCATTTAAATAATCTTCTTTGATTTTGTCACTTCTCTTTATTATTTAAATAATCCTCTTGATTTTGTCACTTTACTTTGTCATTTAAATAATAATTTATTCTTTGCAAGCTCCTTGACTTCTTTGACCTTTAGGGGCTTCAAGCCAACATATCAGGGTCCTCCATATTTGTAAGGCCATAACTCTAAAACCATGAGGAGTTATGTGGCATTCCACATAACACCAGAAATGGCATGACAAGCATTATCCATCTAGAATAGTTTCACCAACAACTTCATTGATCTTCATCTCATTATTCCACAATCAACCATGGGTTCTCCAACCATAATTTAGGGATAACTCAGTTGTAAAGCGTCTTCCTGTGAGGGATTTCACCATAAGGGGACCACTTTGGAGTTCATCCATTTGTACACTTATCAACCATGATAAGACAATAATGATTCATGCATCATATACAAATGATACCACATTGATCCATCTTCATCTAAGCATCATATCAATGACATCATATGACTATTACATCAATCATCAATCAATCATTCCTTTGGCATCAATCAATCACTTGACATCAATCAATGACATCAATCAATCACTTGACATCAATCCTTGACATTAATTAATCAAACATTTGAGATCAATGACAACTTGATCCAACAGCTTCCACTTCCACCATTAGTCCTAGAGACCTTGAATTTTTTATTCCCTCTTCTAGCTGAGACGGTCTAAAACAATCAAGTTTTCCAATATTGAGCCAAAGCATTGGACATCCTATTTAAATTAATGTTGCATCTCCTCTCCAGTTGGGAAGAGTCTTGTAGATAATTATCCCCAGAGGTCGTTGTACTCGCAGTACTACCACTCACCCTCCCATAACTAACCTTCATATCGTTGGTCTTGTTCCCACCTTCATTATGTACTTGTTGCATGATCATCTAATTATGATTCTCGTTCACCTGACATCGAGACATCCCCTCGAGCGCTGATGAAACCACCTATCCCTTCCGAGTCTCGGGGATATCGATTGTACCATCCATTTGCTAAGTTGGCACCATCGGCATATATGTCGACAGTACCGCCATTATGAGTCTTGATCGATGGACTACTACCATGTCGATTCATGCTACTTACCCACTCTTTCGTCTCATCATGTGGCTAGATTGTATTGTCAGGCATCGAGGTGGTTGGTCTGTCCCTATCTTCTAGCACCCCATTCGGGAGCCTGGTGTCAAAAGTATTTAACTTTATGGCTTCCTGCAAAATGGGCTAGTTAGTGGGGTCCCCAAGTTGCCACATCGTTATATGCATCATCTGTTGGATACCAAGGTTGGCCAAGTAATCTACCACTGAATCTACACTCCTTCACATCTATTTTGGGATGATCATCGGGAAGTTCTTGATTAATTCTACGACATGAGTCCAATCATAAGAGAGCCTCCAATTTGATGAGATATTTTCTAGGTTGGATCCATCAATCAATCGTTTAAGGGTTGAGATAATTAGGAGTGAGTCGCCCTCCGCTATCAGAATTTTTATTCCCTTTGATTTGTCCATGGCGAGTCCTATGAGGAGGCCTTCTAGTCCCACTCCATTGCTAGCATTGTGTCCTAATTTGCTTGAAAACATGGCCAAAATCCTACCATCAGAGTCTCTCAAGATCCCTTCGACCCCTACTTTTCCCAGGTTATATTTTGATGCTCCATCAAAGTTAAGATTGATGATCCCTTCCTCCAACAACTTCCAAGCTTGGTGGGGGTGTTTCCTAATGTGGGTGGCGGATTTGTTCACGTCTTGATACGCTAGTTCTAATCTCCATTTTTTGAAGATGGGCTCCTCCTCAACTGGAAAGATACATTCTTCTTTCAACCAGGTACTAGAGGCTATGGTTTCTTGCACATTTTCTTGGATACATTCCCAAAATTGTTGAGTTGAAAGTTGCTTTTGTTTAAACATTCTTCTATTTCTTTCCTTCCATAGATTCCACATGACAATTCCTAGGAAGAGGTCCCATACTTTATTTAGGATATAATTTTTTAAGGGATCAACCATCCAATTTGTTATGGTTTTGGTTTTGTCATTGCTTCCTCCCCCAGAATGAATAAACATAATTTCCCCATTATCCCAAATGATTCTTGCTTCCCGATAGGTGCCCAAGAGGTGATTTATATTTTCTTCATCATGCCTGCATAGCATGCATATGGAGGGGCCTTCATACCCTATGTTTCTTAACTTTTCCCAAGTCAATACTTTCTGCAATAGAGCTAGCCACAAGAATTTTGAGACCATAGTCCAAATCTTGGGTTGCCATATGCATTGCAATTCCTTATTCTTTTATGCATCTGTTAGGTCCACTACCCTTAGGTAGGCTTCTCTGAATTTAAATTTACCTTCCCCTTTTCTTCCCCACCGAATGATATATGGTTCATTTCTAAAATGGATTTTCTAGAGGGTAAGCTCATATTCCATACACTTCTTGAGCTCCAAGCTCAACTGAAGTGGCCATTCTGCCAAGTCTCTCCAAGCTCTTTCATATCCCGAATCTGAAATTTTGTATCCCTCCAATATTGGTAGACATGTGTCTAACCTATTTCTGTAAGAGCATTGTGTACCTGAGCCAAATCCTCTTGTACAGCCAAGGTGGGCAGTTGTTTTCAGGCATCATCCCAGAAGAGGGTAAACCTTCCATTGTGAATCTCCTAGAAGTTGTATTTGTGTACTATCTCTCTGTTCTTCCATGCATTATTCCAAATGAGGGATCTTTGATGAGAACCATCCATCCAAATTTGGTCTTACACTGGCACATCGAGGGCATACTTAGTATTTCGTAATTTGTCCCACAACGAGTTAGGATTTGACCCACCTCCACCATAATTTGGTTGCTAAAACTTGAGGATCTCTAATTCCCATCCCTCCATGGACTTGGTGTTGACTTTTCATAAGAGATGATATTGTATATGAATATATTATTACAATGATGAGTTTTCCATATATATAGAACATATGGTGACCATCCATGAAAGGATGCGTCCCTTGAATAATAAATAACTACATATTTATTGTATATGTTTATACTTTGTATTATAAATATCATGTCATATATATATATTGAAGAATGTCTTCCCGATGTTGTTCAAACATCAACACTCCCTCTCAATGAGGGAGACATTCTTCACCATGAAAAATCTTGTCTATGAAGTATACAAAATTCACTCTAGACTCATCAAATATCCATAGTACAACATGTCATCACAACCAATGCATCCAAGGCCTGTCAATGGCTCTTAAATAGCTTCAAAATGTCACCATGACATCCACTACCTCGTAATTCATTTGTACCTCATCATGTGCACCCCTGTGAATTCACAACCAATGCATCCAAGGCATGCGGGTAGCTCTCAAATAGCTACAACATGTCCACTCAACATCCACTACTGTTATAGAAAGATTTGCCTCACCCTATGCAAATTTACTCAGAAGGCATTTTCCCATTTCTCTATGCAGACTTGAAGTCCTTTTTTGCAGTTCTGTTTATGGATAAATCCGTAAGTGCGGACACAAACCGATCTCCCTAGATCCACCTGGATCTAGAACAAAACATGACAGAATAGGACGCTTCAAACCCATCTCCCTAGATCCACCCGGGACTAGAACAAAACAGCATTTAATAGGACCTTCCTTAAGTTTCAAATATTGAATTACTAAGAGGCAAGAATGCAATACCTTATAATCTCTTCCTATAGTCTTTGTTGTTCCCGCTTCACTCCAGTGCTTTTGTGATACTGATCCTGTAGTGAGTCACAAACCAACCAAAGTGATAGGGATAGCATAAACTCAACATAAACCCATGTATGCATCTAAGGAATCATACAATAAAACAAAACAAGCTTTATAGGAAAGAATCGTGACATCAGATCATATTAAATGTGAAAAAAGAGATTACAACCATTGCCTTACGTCGTATGGTCCCTTCCAACTGTCCTTCGCTCCTCACACACACTTAATCCAAGTAATTTCGAGACCATAGATCCACAGCTGCTCAACAAACTATCTTGACAAAGAAAACCACAAGCTCAAGCTCACAAAGTTCACCAAAGAACCCCCTTCTCCATGAGAACTCTTCTCCTTTATAAGTCAAGATAGGATGAGGAGGTTAGGATGATGGAAAGTAAGATCCAAACCGCTCTGATGCCACCCCCACCCAAGAAGTCTCTTCTAGGAAAAATCTGAAACCGATGTACCGAATTTCCGCTAATCTCTAGCCATATAGAAACCCAGGAAAGTCCTCAAGACCCGCTATATATAGCACTCAAGGGAATTTAATACTCGCATTTATATATATAGCAACTCCGCGAAATTTCTTATGTTGTTTTACATAGAAAATCTAACTTCTTTCTCAGAAAGTTTTTCTTCCTTCTCTTCAGAACTCGTGCCACCGTGGACTCCTCTAAAGACAATAATAATAGATAGGTTTACACCATTAACGGCCAGCAGGATGACGAAAAATAATGTGTAAATGTGAGAGCCCCCCAAAGTATGAAGTTATCAGAAAGTGATAAATGTAAATACTTGTCGACAGTGTAGGGAACAAGGGATAGTCGGTCGGAAACCTGCCACAACAAACAAGGAAATACAATAAAATAATATATCATCACCGGTAGGCATTCCCATACTCGTATCACAAATGACTCAAACATAAATGCCCATATTTAAGATCCATGTCAAATAAGACAAGTCATGGCCACCAACATACACCTGTGGATCCATGCCAATATGACTCAAATCAACATAGCCACCAAAAATACACCGTGGATCTATGTGTTAAAGATTCACATTTGAACATAGCCACCGGGACATATTAATGTGGATCTATGCAATAGTAAAAAACTCAATATACTCCAACGCAACCCTGACCTCAAGTAGAATATCCAGGTCTTCAATCCCATCACCGATAGTACGACCTAACCATGTGATTACATGTGTCGGTTTAACATGGTAGAAACCACTTTGACACGGCTAGTGTGTATACCGTTAACAAGTGCGTAGGGAAATCACCATTAATGTCACGGACTCCCAAGGTACACTCCAAGCATAATCCAACGAATGTGAATAAATGAGTCAAGTCGAACACTCCTAGGAATTCCTTCCAATCGTGGGTCAATTATTATGAAAACCCAATCGTCGGAAGTTTATGAAACCTACCATTGAGGTATGCAGTTCCAAGGTACCAATTAGTTTCTAAATCTAATTCCCTGATAATGAGTTGGAATCGACAGAAAAAGACTCGGCTACGAGGGCCTTAATGAATCCTACATCAATGACACAATTTAAACAAGTAACAAGATTTGATGTGATAAGAGTAACAAGTGATTCAGAACCAACTCGTACGTGTCGACGCATAATAACAATAATAATAAGGCTTTAAGGATCGCTGGTGAATGGCCTATAATAGAAGGCTTTTCAAGCTGAACATCTTTTGAACATATTGGCGGTTATACACAATTGTCTTGGAAATACCGGGACTCAACAATTGTGGATTACAAATCAATTTGTAATCTTATAGGAGTATGAGGAGACAACTGAATTTTCCAACCTAGACACAAGGCTTAACGAGAAAGGGTGTCATGTTCAAAAGCCACTCTTCCACAGAATACAAGTTTAAACACAATTCTCTTTCCCCAATTTTTCCCCAATCTCGGGCAGGCAGTACCTCTTTATTTTTACTCAAGCCAGAGATCACATATGCTTGTTAATATAAGCTCATCCTTCCTGACGGTGTCCTGAGTATTTCTTTTAACTTAACCCTAAGAAGGGAGTAACCATTCCATCATCTGTCCGTCAATGTTTATTTAACGAGTCCGGAGATAGCAAACTCTGGTTTTTCATGTTTTGAGAGTTCCAAACACTCCTAAAGAGGACCTATGTCCCATATGGGCCTTCAATGTTTGTTTTATGAGTCCAAAGAGCAAAAACTCAAAAGATTTTTCAAGATTATGAGTTTGGAAAAACACTCAAAGAGAAATCATGATATTTAAATTTAAAATTAATAAAAAAAAAAAAAAGGGTTAAACTATCGCCGAAGGACGCTGGGTAAGTTCAAATATTTAATCTAGCTGGAAAATAAGAAGATCGGGCCGCAATCTTTCTTCACAAGCCAGAGAGAGTCTAAAAAGGGCCAAAGGGAGACTCTGTCAAAATATAACCCTTTAATAGTCCTAAAAGTGCGTGATAAAAGTATACTCTAAGACATTTCATGTGTGTAGGTGTAATATAGAGAAAGAACAAAGAACTCAAGTCTATGAACTTATTCTCAAGGTATTTACGAAAGCATGAGAGCAAACAAACACTAAGCTCTCTGATTTTATTTTCACGTAGTTTTAAAAACAAAACAAAACTATGCTTGGGATAGATTTTATTTTTACACAAGCTTTAAAACTAAATGAACTATGCTTTGGACCTCGTTTCACCTTTTACACAAGATTGAACCAGAGAAACTATGCTTGAGGTAAGTGGTTTCATTTTTTACACAAGCTTGAACCATAAAAACTATGCTTGGACTTCCCAAGACGTAACACGTGGATGGTTGGTATTTATCCCCTAGCTTAAGAAACTTGTGGCTCTACTTTAGCATGAAGTTTAGAGGCTGAGGCAAATGCCCCTGAATCTTTGTTTCATCCAACTTCAAAGGAGAATGAAAATGAAGCTTCAAATACTAGATCTAAGGACTTGATTCAAACAGAGGGGGAAAACTATTTCATTTTTAACGAGCTTGACACGTAAACAAGAACTATGCTCATAACCTCTGCTTCATTTTTTAATCCAGGTTGTTACAAGAGACTTAAAAACCATCCTCGAACTGTGTTCAATCCCCAGATCTCGCTTTCATTTTAACCAGGTTGTCGCTAGAGACACAAAACTATCCCCAGTGGTTTCATTTTTAACGAGCTGAAAGTAGAAAAACTATGCTCAAAGACCTCCGGTTCATTTTTTAATCCAGGTTGTCTCGTAGATGCAAAACTATCCCCGTGGACCTCTGCTTTCATTTTTAACCAGGTTGCTAGTAGGACGGTAGAAAAACTATCCCCTGACCGCTTCATTTTTTAAACGAGGTTGCTGCAGAGACACAAACTATCCTCGAAAATCCTTTCTTGATCATGGATTCCAAGAGGACAATGTTCTTGAATGACACCATGTCAAAGGACAAAACTCTGGCCATGGCTTCCAAAGAGGTCTTCACCGAAGGAAGAAACACACTCGAAGGACACCCACTGAGGGTCGTGATGGCAAAAGGGACGTTTCTAATAAACCTATCGAAGAGATTACCACGTCAACTACCGGATCTAAGTCATCGTTGAAGTCGGGGAGAACGCCACATAATTGACTTGTGACAGGGGCGATACTGTCTGCATAACAAGAACCATTCGTGGAGGCAATCCGTGGGTCAATGAATGAAAGCTGATCAATAGTCAGCCAACCGGGCCCATCGTGGGAAAGATGTCACATGAAAAAGAGTGGAAACGATAGATTTCATGGATAGACATAATCCCGCCTAAGGAGTAAAGAAAATCCAAGGGTTCTTGGACTAATTACGATAGACAATAAAGATGCCTCCAAAAGAGTAGGGAAACTGAGAAGGGTCCCAAAAGGTGGAAATTCAGTTCTTCCGTTAAAAGCTACCCATTCTGCGAATCCTGCAAGTGGAGGACAACCTAACAAGCTTGCTTGGCAATAGAGGACAAAATGCTAACAGACGAACCTTCATCTATCAATGGTAACGTCCCGACTACAAACCTGCATCAGAATCGAAAGGAATGTAAGAGGGAAGACGAGGTCCAGCTAATACATCCCAATCAAACGATGGATGTCCTCATTACTTGGAGAGGGTCCCACGGGAGAAGGAGAAATACCCCCATTACCCAGAGCTTGTATCAATGAGAAGAACATGGGCGGTATCGGGTTTACTCTCAAGCAGAAGAGTATGATCGACCCAAATGGAGAGATTGATCGACCACTTGGGTTTCATCTGCGGGAGAATGGGGTCGAGCAGGTAAACGGACGACCGCTAATTTCACTCTCTAACGGAGAGTGGGTTGTCCGAAGATGGTATCGAATCAACCACTTTGTCAACCGGTTCAACTAAGGACGTGACCGCATTGATCTATTACGATCAACCGGATTGACTGGTGAAGGAACCGAATTGATCATTCCATCAACTGCGGGTGGGTTGAGAGTAATCTTGCAATAAGAAACTGGAAGTTGAGGTTAGGACACGGTCATGTCTTCCGCACTTCGCCAGGCTTCTTCCATATGAGGACAAAGATGAGTTAGATGACTCTGTTTGCATAACATACACAAGAACACGGCTCTACTTTTCTTATTCCCAACAATATCGTGACTAGATGACGGGAAGTCATCAGCATGTCGTCGTGAGGTCGACCATTGGCCTGGAGAGGATGCGTGGTGACTACACTTCTATAACCTCGATAGACCGTGGCAATCCTTAAGAAGATGGCACCCTTACAAAGCCTGCAAGGGTACTTTGGCTTACAAGTTGTTTGGGTGATTTTGACATCATCAACACCCCCAACATGATTAACAATAATCGGTTGTTTTCCAACATGTTTCATAGTGGTTGGAGGTTTGGATCCTTGCTTAATTTGATTCTTCTTATTCTTTCATTTCTTCTTCTACTTATCCACCAAGTTACTAGCTTAAGATCTTTCACTCAGCGAAGAACATGAAACCAAGGCTTAATCTACAAGCCGAAGAAGGCTGCTAAGACTCCATCGGGTAAGGAAGAGGGCGAAGGATCAACATGAGGTTGATGCTCTCGGGGAAGTGCTTACAACCGAACACGAAGTCGCGACCGGATTATCGGAGTGGAAAACAACCACACCGCAATCCAATTGTGAGACCTAGAAGGCTCAGAGTAGCGTGAGGAGGAATCAATGTTTCCATAAGAAGGAAAACAAAGGTTTCCCCGAACAACGTGGGTTCCTTCATTGGTCATTTCAGAACCGACGCCATTAAATAAATCCACCTAGAGTCCACTGCGGGAAACAAACAAACATTTAACGCCAAAAATCTAGGAAGCAAGTAAACAAATAAAACCTTTTCTACCATGAACTTACTAGTTGGTGATGAAATCCAACGTCAAAGGGAACAAAGTAAGAAGGGCCGAGATAGAGCGGTGGAAAAGTTACGCTGATCGCACCGCTAACTACCTCCTACACCCCGGTGCAAGCTCCCACACATAATCGCGGGTATACCTCCAAGGAGCCCGAAAGGGAGTTTGGACTAACGCCGCATTCCGTGTACCGCGGAAGACTTGCCCCTCCACACACCGTAAAGAACCTAGGAAGATAGGCCACTAAGGTCACCACAAACAACAAGACAACCTGGGGAGTAGCCGTCAACCATCCACACGCGCAAGGGTAGGGTATTTAGCCTGAAACCAACTCAAAGGTTTCCACTCATAATTGTGGGTATACCCTGAGTGATCCCCGTAATAATGCAATCTCTACACCGATGTCAACAAAGCAGTGGTTAGTAACTCGCCAACACCAAAATTATCCCATGTGATTGAACCTCGTGTTAGAAGGGCTTCCCCGTGACAATATGTTGCAAAATGGATTCAACCCTCCCTATCACAAGATACCATGTTTTACTGCAAAATTTTGGAAAGTTATTCTTCACACCTATTCCAAAGCCCTACAACTAATCTAATGTAGGTTTGCTAAATTTAAAAGATAAAATGTCCAATCAATTTTTATGTTTCTATTTTATGGTCAAGTTATTACTCAAAAGGAAGATGGCGTGGACAATATGGTGTTTTGACCCCACTCGAAAAATTATGCAAAAGATATGAAGATGCAATCTTTCATTTCAATGAAATCTAAGCTACGAGGAAGGAGAAAACATTTATCATTCCCATATGCACATGTCCCAAAATATATTAAACTCATCAATATCAATCGCAATTTCGCTAATGCAAAGATGCCCTAAACAAATATAAAGCAAGAAATTAAATCTTTTGTTTCCAAAAATTTCACTAAAAGCAATAATGAACTTTCTTAAAACAATGAAACTCAAACAAAAAGTTTTCTTTTAAAGTGAACTATTCGCAATAGGGATCTTTCCTTAAATAATTCTAAAGAAAACACAATGCTTGGTTGTTGAAAGACACTCAAAGCAAGAGACTAATCCTTCAAAAATAAACAAAGCAAAGTGGCTAAAAAAAAACTCAAAGAATGTCAAGGTGATCAGAAACGTATCAATATAGGTCTAAAACTAATCCAAATTGCTTAACAAGGAGTTTCTTAATGCAAATGAAAATTGTCCTTGAAACAATAATCAACTAAAACACCAAACTTTAACTTCCAATCAATCAACGATCTTTAACCAATACAACACATTCAACTCCAAGAATCGAGAGAAGAAAAATGCCAATAGGGAAGACTAAAGGATGAAAGTCAAGTGATTCAAAGCAAAGAACAAGCTTAAAACCCTGTATCAGATCCGACAAGCAACATAAAAGATAGGTAAACCATTGAAATGAAGTGTCAAAAACACTTAAACCAACCTTCCTGAGCTATTTGAAAAGTCAAAAATTGAGTTCAAAAATTTTCAAATCATTCACAGGCTTTGGACACGCTATGAAAAAGTAAAGTTTCGCAGCTTAGTTGCATACTTCAGACCTAATAATATATAGTAAGGCAGCGGATAATGATTTCCAGTCAGCCAATAAGCGTAACGCTGAAAGCTCGAAGTAGAGAAAATTTTCAAATCAAACAAAATTTAACTTCTGAGTTATGTAACCCGTGGAAGGTGTCTCGTATATCCCGAGGGACCGTAAGTTTACAAATCGAAAAAAAAGGCAAATAAGAGCAAATGGCCAATAAAGTCACAAACCAAAAGACAAAGGTATAGATCCCAGTGGAGTCGCCACTTTTATGTTATGGATAACCACAGGCAAGGACATGTAAACCCATCTCCTAGGATCCACTGATCTAGAACAAACATGACGTGTAATAGGACGCCTCTTAAGTTTTAAATATTGAATTTACTAAGAGGCAAGAATAAGTAACATACCTTATAATCGCCTCCTATAGTCTTTGTTGCCCTCGCTTCACTCCAAGGCGAAAGTGTGTAGTCAATATCAAAACAACACAAACCAACCAAAATGATAGTGATAGCATAAACTCAACATAAACTCATGTATGTGATCAAGGAATCATACAATAAAACAAACAAGCTTTATAGGAAAGAATCAGACATCAGATTATTATATTAAATGTGAAAAGAGATTACAACCATTGCCCTGATGTCGTAAGGTTCCTTCCAACTGCCCTTCGTTCCCAATACACACTTTGAATCCAAGAATTTCGAGACCATAGATCTGACAAATGCCACAATCTATCTGGACAAAGAAAACCACAAGCTCAAGCTCACAAAAGCTCACCAAAGCATGAACCCTTCCAGGAGAATCCTTCTCCTTTTATAAGCTGAAGAAGATAGATGAGGAGGTTAGATGATCCCACACTAAATCATGAAAGCGAGTAAGATCCAAACCGCTCTGGATGCCACCTCACCCAAGAAGCTTCTCCTCCTAGAAAATTCGAGAAACCGTAAGTTTTTCTCCTATGCACGCAGTTTGAATTGCACCCTAGCTATATAGCAACCGAGGAAAGTCCGCACCCTGGCTAAATAGCAACCTGCGAGAATTTGTCATTTCAAGACTTCATTTATATAGCAAGTAACCTGCGGAAATCTCTCTTTATAAGGTTTTTACATAGGAAAATGCAACTTCTTAAATCTCTCAGGAAAATTTCTTTTGCCTTCCCTCTTCAGGAACTTAGGCCACTAAACCCTCTGAAGGCAACAGATAGGTTTTACATCATTAACGCATCATAGGGATGACTAAAATAATGTGTGTAACAAGTTCCCAAAGTTAAAATAACATTTTCCACATATAATGCGTCTCAATAGTTACACAAATATGTGTGTATATGCAAATTGCACCATTACAGCCCACGCACATCGGGTTTTGTGCCCAAATTAAAAAATGGTGTCTGGTCTTCCATACATCACTTAGATTCGTGATCCTTGACCTTCCATATACCGAAAACATTCCGACTTGACCCTTTAGTTCCATTTATTGGTACTGGCCCTATCCAAGTAGTGGAAAAGAGGAGAAGAATTCAACTCTTTGAGAGCAAGTTACTATGGAGAAATTATTCACTTCATATTGAGAGTCTCCATCCATTTATCTTTTTAAGTTTGAACACATTGTTCAACCCCAAAGATCTTCCCTACTTGATTGAGAACCCATTGCCCCTCTCTTATATGAGCTTGCCTTGGTGGAGGATTGAAGGGGTGAAGGCCCAACTAGAGGGAATTAGTTTTGGTTTTGAACCGTGCTGACATAGAATTTTGTAATTCATTCATTTCTGTTGATTACATTTTAATAGAAATACTCTTTTCTCGTCCAATTAATGTCTTGCAAATATTTGAATTGTTATTCCATGGGAGTATTTGTTATGAATATTGATGGATTATTCTATTGAATGTGATAACTATATATATTATCACCATGTGCTTATGTTTCTTGGTTGTTAAGGACAAGTTGCAGGTATATTGCTTTGAGTCAAGTGCTCAACAGTGGACTTCATTGAATGTTTAGACGAGGTAGGCTCTTTATATTGTCTTGTTAGCATATTTGTTTATATAACATACTTAAGATTAGAGTTGATTTCTGCAGTCATTTCCATCTGTTGTGGTTTACCCCATGTCATAGAGAGATTTTCCTCATAACAAAATTGGCGACCATATTGGGGAGGAATCTTCTTTTCGGGGTTTGGAGTGTTTTTCTCCTTTGATTGCTCTCGTTTATATTGAGTTTCTTATCGTCTGATTTCTTGACAGCCTCTGTTCATTTTGAGTCTGAGTTTCTTAGCTGTATCCTTGACTTGGAAATGTTTTAATACATATACACAGGTTTTTGCATGACAGTCGCGTACATATGTGTTTTTTCCTCCTGCAAGAGGCGGATATACATGGTTTTATCCTGAACAATCACGTACATCATTCTTGTGTGCTTGGTTGTTGAGTTTGATGCTTGTTGGGTAAGTTTTGATGGTTGTTGAGTCTTCTTGGGTCTCTGTTATGACTGTTAAGTGCATGCAGAGTGATAGGAAACCTTTCTTTGGTTGAATTTTTGGGCGGTGCATTTCTCATCATACTTTTCATTGATTTTCCTTGCATATTGGGTTGGGTGTTTGCTTCTTGATATCCTACTTGATTTGTCTCTGATTGCATTCAATAGAATTTTTATATCAAGTTGTTGTTCAGTCCTTGCATTTTCATTCTTTTATATTGAAAATACAAAAATATTAATCATTTTGCATTGTTGGAATTTGATATTTTGGGTTATTATAGTTTATCTTAGTACATGTATGGAAAGATTGCATTTTATTTTGAATTGCAGAATTAAATTGAAAATTGCATTTTGAAAAGCTTATCATTTATTGGGGATTGAAGCTAGGACTTTTCATTTTATTCATATTAATTTATTTTAAGTGTTGAGTCACAACATCATCAGTTTCACTACTGCACATTTTTTAGTAAGCAAGGCCACTAAAAGCAACGCTGATAATTTAAAATTGATTAGAAACAATTTTATTTTCTAGGGTGCACAAACTAGATTAGGATTTAGAGCCTTGGAATAGGATTTTGTGAGTAAACTTCTCCAAGGATATTAAATAAACATATGTGTTTGACTAAGGGAGTGGTGAAATCCATTGTACAATTGGTGACGTCTGGAGGCTCCTCTTACACCGGAGTTAAGCACGAGGTCGCGTGAGGTTGGTTGAGGGGATATCCCCCCAATACCTTCTTAGCGTCAAATATATTTATGGGGATCTATTTGTATATGGGGATATTGATAGTACCTTTACCTCTGTTAGAGCCGATGATTTCGAGGTTTCGGTCTTTGTTACCCTACCCATATGGTGGACCTAACTTATGATTGTTCACATACACATCACTTATATCGTGCTTTGTTATTTTCTTGACATAGGTACCACATAGGTTACTTACAGGGGTTATTCTGTAGGTACCCTAGGTCATATAAGGGTCAAACAACACACAACATTTATGGAGGATTACCTCTCCAGGGGGATCTGACCGACTAGTTGTTAAGCCAAAGAAGGACCTTATAACTGATTTTGATACCTCCAATATTTTACAAGGACTCGCAGGCCCCTCTTGGGCGAGGCATACCTACTTTAGGGAGGGAGGCCCCTTTCAACCACTTTATCATGTTTGTGTGCATATTGTCCTTTTTTTTATTTTGGTGTGCTCTTTGATTACTAGTTGGCCTTAGGATTTGTTTTTATATCTCAAGTCTTGAGTCATCGTGGAGACAGACCAGCTTCCCCGCAGGTCTTGCCGCTTGTTACAAACCACTGCATCTTGAGTCTTTTCCTTCTAAAAGGTGTAAAGTTATCAAACGTGGTACACACACCTCCACTTACTAGACTTGTGATCATACAAGGATGAGTACTGAATCAAGTCAGAAAGATATTGGGAGTCCTTCAACTCCCATACCAACTATAGTTAATGACACTCCTTTGACACCTTCAACCACAATGGCTATAGTGTCGGAGGTTCCTATCATCACTCTTGTCCATCCTATAGTGAATGCTCAACCTATAGACACGAACCCTTTTGGGTCCCTTTTCCACTCGTCGGGATACAATATTTAGTCCATCCCTATGACCTCTAACCCTTTTTCTCATGGTATGCAAAATTTAACATTGTAATTTTCATCCTCCATCCCAACATCTAATCCAAATACAAGTATTGGACTTGGGGGCATGGCTCCTTCACATACTCCATTTTCATTTGGTGGTGCTAATATCCCACAAATGACTCCTACAGTTGAAGGCCTTCCTTCTTTTCACCCTGAGTCTAATCCTGGTCCTAATGCTCCTGGATGGAGTGGTCAACCTGGCAGACAAGCTAGTTCTTACAGTCTGTCCTTTACACCTACCTCCTTTGTACCGATTCTGACCAACACGTTTGGCATGATGAATCCACCTTTATCCTCTGGATTCACACTCGGAGGAGGTCAGTTTCATACCTTGGGCAACCCCCAACATGGAGCCACTCCAATTGGGGGAAATGTTTACAACCCTCATCATAACATTCCTATTGGAGTGGTTCCCACCCAATGCTTCATGAATCAATTCGGAGGAGGGTATTACAATATCGGAAAATTTCATGGTGCATACCAGAACCCTGGATGGGCTACAATTCCCCAATAAAAATATTTCTCGGGAGCTTGGGGCTAGATGTTGCAACCCCGTCTCCCTTTTCTGTCCACGCTCAATCTTCCAGACTTGTCTAGATTAATGAATGACCCTGTGCGTCATGATCCAACATGGCCCTCTGTCCCCACCAAGCTTCCTTCAGATATTCCAAAATTTGAAGGAAATACTGGTGAGGATCATGGTGATCACGTCACTACTTTTCACCTTTGGTGCTCTTCGAACTCCTTTAAAAAAAATTCTATTCGTTTAAGATTTTTTCAACGCACCCTCATGGGGGTTTCCATGAAATGGTATATAGAGCTACCAGGGGGGACGTACGAAACTTTTAATAATATGGTTTTAGTCTTCCTCAACCACTTCCAATTGTCAATTCGTTACAATGTTGGCATAGAACTTTTGGCGGCCTTCCGTCAGGACAAAGCTAACCATATCTCGGATCACATCCAAGAGTGGCGTAGACAAAATAGGTTGATCAAGGATTACATACCTCCAAAATTCCTGCTAGAGTGGTTCCTTAAGTCTCTATAGCTTTATATTTCGAAGGATGTTTCTACATCCGGAGTTACATCTGAGGAAGAAGCGGTTTTTAAATTCTAGCAGTTAGATCTTATAGATGCTCAGTCTGGGATGTTATATGAAATTCTTCCAGACGCACCGAGGTCAAACTATGACCCTAGACAAAAGCTTGGGCCTCATGTCGATGGCATTATAGGCTTTGCCAATGTGAAATCTGCAGACTTGGTGACAAGCCAGTTGAAAGAGTTGTCTCTAAACCAGTCTGTAGGAGGGTCAGATCTGTCTGTGTTCTCCACTCCCACTAAGTCGATAGATGTACATTCTATGCAACCGTCGACCAACCCGAATGGTAACCAACAACCAGGGGGGAATAAAAATAAAGGACATGGTAACAATCGTAAGGGTGGGAAGAATTATATTAAACCTAAGGACAACGGTAACAATGAGAAGTCGAATAATAATGTTGGTGAGGGAAAGAAAGAAAGGCGGAAGTTGAAGTTTCCCTGCAAGCTTTGTACAGAAGATCACCTTACCCACTTGTGCCCCAAAATTGTGGAGGCTGCGAGGATTTTATCTCTCTCGCCTGTTGTGCTGACTAATCTTTTTCCACATAATCAACACATGGCCTCGAGCTCTTCAAATGCCAAAAATGTGGCGAGTGGGATTCAAAACTGATCTAGGTGGATATCAGTGGCCACCCACCTTTTCCAACTGGCCCAAAACATGTTTCTGGCAATTTTGGTAATTTACTATTTTTAGCAGTTTTTTCGAGTCCTGAACTTCCGGGGCCATTTTGAGGCCCTAAACGATGTTTTTTTGGGTATGTTGTTGTCACAAAATAACTTCTATAATGTTATTTTGTCTCGAGCGTTGTAGGCCTTAGATATATCTTTCCAACGAGCTATCATATGCCTAAAACGGAGATCGTATGCAAAAGTTATGACCCCGGGAAGTTGATGCATCAACTTACCCAAACGGGGCCCACATGACTTTTGGCGTTTCATCTCCCAGGGTTAGGTTTTTGGATGTCTAGGACTTTTGGAATTCTCGTTTATTGTAAAAGGGCCTTCAGAGCCTCATTGTAATCATCTTCTTTCGAATGCGAGTAGTCGTCACATCTCTTCTCAGAGATAAGCTGCCACCATTCTAGCGAGTGTTTCACTCTGTATTTTTACAGTCTTTGTACATTTCTCTGATTAATAGAAATCGTGTATTACTGTATATCTGTGTTTATGGTTGCATCTCTGATACATTTCTGTTATATTATTGAATATCTGCAATATCTCTGTGCATTTCTTT
>SNQJ01S0013021.1:93346-103960 GCA_010110895.2 Picea sitchensis
ATATATATATATAATAAATATGTAGTTATTTATTATCCAAGGGACACATCCTTTCATGGATGGTCGCCATATGTTCTATATATATGGAACACTCATCATTGTAATAATATATTCATATACAATATCATCTCTTATGAAAAGTCAACATGGTATCAGACTGGGACCAGACTTAGCTCCCTCACAGGAGGACCTAGGAAAATAAGAGAGATAGCTTGGTGTGGTCCCTCTTCAGAGGGAGTGACAAGGTACATATGCATTGTGGGGTAGTGGATTTCCTGGGGACATGTTTTAGCTATTTGAGAGTTACACACAGGCCTTGGATGCATTGGCTTTGAAGTCATAGAGGTGCACATGACGAGGTACAAATGCATTTCGGGGTAGTTGTTACGAGGAAAATCTCTCTATGACATGGGGTAAACCACAATAGACAAAAATGAATGAAAAAATAAACTCTAATCTCAAGTATTCTATATAAACAAATATGCTAACAAGAAAATATAAAGAGCCTACCTCATCCAGAAATTCGATGAAGTCCATCGTTGAGCACTTGACTCAAAGCAATATACCTGCAACTTGTCCTCAACGACCAACAAACACAAACATATGGTGATAATATATATAGTTAGCACACTCAATAGCATAATCCATCAATATTCATAACAAATACACCCATGGAATAACAATTCAAATATTTGCAAGACATTAATTGGATGAGAAAAGAGTATTTCTATTAAAATGTAATCAACAGAAGTGAATGAATTACAAACTTTCATGTCGGCATGGTTCAGAACCGAGAAACTTAGTCCCTTCCAGCTAGGCCTCCACCACTTCAATCCTCCACCAAAGGAAAACTCATATAAGAGAGACAATGAGGTTCTCAATCAAGTAGGGAAGAGGTTGGGGCTTGAACAATGTGTTCAGACTTAAAAGGATAAAGGGATGCAGACTCAATATGAAGTGAATAATTTATCCAGAGTAAATTTTCTCTCAAAGTTGAATTCTTCTCCTCTTTTCCACAGCTTGGATAGGGCCCATTTATAGCCTTAAAATGGAACTGAAGGGCCGATTCAGAATGCTTCCAGTATATGGAATGTCAAGGATCATGGATCTCGTGACGTGACATGGAAACCCGACACCATTTTTTAATTTTGGCACAAAACCCGATGTACGTCGGTTGTAATGATGCAACCTGCATATACACACGATGTATAACTGTTAGGGAACGTATATGTGGAAAAATATTATTTTTAGCTCCGAGAACTGCAAAAAGGGACTTCAAGTCTGCATAGGGAAATGGAAAAATGCCTTCTGAGAAAATTTGCATAGGGTGAGACAAATCTTGCTATAACAAATGCCCCCTAATGTGTGAGGTCAGAGGAGTATCTGCGATGGGAGAAATACATTATAATACCCAGAAGTGGAGTAATGGATACCTAGATGGAAGAACTAGTTTCTCATGAGAATATTACAATCTCTACTGACTTTTCGCACATGACAACCAATTTGAATTACACTGCAGATCCATGTGAAAATATACCAAATAGTTGTTCATGGCTGTTGGTTTTTTTGGTTTTTCCTTTTATCTATCTAGTCTTCTTCTACTAGTCTTGAGGCATTCTTATGGGTTATTCTGATTCTCATTGACCATTACATATTGACCCTGGTTCAGAACTAAGAAGCTTCAAAGCAAAATCCCTTAAAGACTATCGACCCCTCTGGTAACCCAGAAGGAAACGCAATGCACAGAGTGCACTGCGCAGTCTCACCCGAGATAACTCTATGGGTGGCTACAATACTCAGGTGTTTGCAACCTGATATTGAGAGAGATATGTGATTGTATGACATAACCTTTATTCAGTCAATTTAACATCTTTTTATAACATTTATTCTATGCATGCATGTAAAATACCAGATCTACTTAATTACTTCATTCATTCAACATTCATCAACTAATCAGACAAAAAGACACATTCATACAATCAAATAATACATTGTTACCGTGGTTCACCCCCTCCTAGGATACGTCCACAAAGATCTGGCTCTTAGGCTTTTATTATAGTTTATAAAGATATCATGCCGTGTGTGGTTAAAATCTTAGCTCCTCCTCTCTCCCACGGGCTCCTCGATCCCTGCGAGGCTGACTAGATCACACGAGGATACTCAGCCTGTGATCTAACCCTTGGGATCGAGTCGCTCATGCCTTCTCTAGCTCACCAGCTTAATGACTCATATAGTCCTTACAATTCTCTTCCTCTCTGTCCCTCTCTTGGTCCTCTCTCCTCTCTCCTAAGTACTTATTATTTATATTTTTGGCTCACCAACCATTACAATGCATTACAAAAACCCTAACCCTAGCATTGTTAGGTCTTCCATGCATGCGCGCGTGCTGATTTTCCTTCCAACTTTATTTTTCCTCTTGCATGCTTCTCCTCAAAAATATTCTTTCTTTCTTATTCGGTCCACATCCAACAATGGCCATGAATAAGCAATACAAAGGTGGCTACATGCCAAAGGTTGTCATAGTCACAAACAAGGCCCAGTAAAACCAATCTCAAAATCAATCTGAAGATACCTATATACAATGGAGTACAATTTGATCTCCCATGGTCACTGAAGTCACATAGGTATATGTCCAATGAAAGATAACAACAACTCAAGAAAATTGTGACTGTGAAATGATGTCTTCAGGTCTTCTACATGATCCGTCGAAGGTGAAAGTCTGCATTATGTGAATAAAGGAGTTGAGGTCAAACACAATGAGACTTCGTTTGATTACCAGTCATTAAGGTGTACCGTTAACAAACCGAGTACATTCTTACAAGTGTGAATAAAGGAGTTGAGGTCGAACACTTGAAGAATCCATCGATCAGGAGACATTGATGTATTTCCAACTGTCGATGGCGAGAGAAACTTCCACTGATGACTGTAAGCCTCTAGGTACTCATGGGACTCTAGGTCTTGTTTCCATAATAGATGGGATGAATTCGATGGAAGGAGAACCATTGAAAGGAGAGCACTGAGGCATCTCTCTTCATTCACCACGAGGTACTAAGTGGGAGCTTGATGATTTGGAGGAAATCAGACGAAGAACATGTTCATGAACCAACGACCTTGTGCGTCTTTCGCATGTGCCAGATGCAAGAGATACACGAAAAGACCCTATGAATAGCAACCAATAAGGAAAATTTCTTACAAAGGAGAGGAAACCACCAATAAGGCTAATGGCATCCAAGACACTACACAAATCCCAATGTGTGAATATATTTCTTGCCGTCGAACACAAGGGAAACTCCCCAATCAATGACCAATGATGAAATGTCGACTGTTGGGTTTAAGGTTACCTACCAATGATGAAAATAGGACTAAGGTGCACGATATGACTATAGCTTCATGTAACTATGAGACACACTAAGGGTATGGATGACATGCAAAGTCAAGAGTTTTGAGGAATGGTTGACATAGGTTGATAGACATCCTTTGAAAAAGAGCATGATATAGATGGAAGACTCTGGTAGCATAGACTCAATGATGAAACTTTGTGATGCAGAAGGAACCAATCAAGCTCTCCATATGGACTGGAAGAGTAACCAGTCGGGGGAGTAAACTCTAAGTAACAAGCTCAACTTCCTAAGGTCATTCTAAACCCAAAATTTTGATGACAAGTGGACTCAAAATTTTGTTCTCTGTTCAAAGGTGACATGACTGCTGCCAGTATAAGATAATATTCTTTTCCTGCACATTTTTTTTTGTTTTTTCATATTCAAATGAATGCTATGCTACAGAGGAGGAAACAAGTGTTGCAAGTAAGAAACTAGTTCTAGAAGTGGAACATACCTATTCTCAATGAAAGGAGGTGCATGTAGGAGATGGACACTCAGGGGAATGTTTCCTCTTGGGTATAGGGTGTCAAGCTACAAAGGATATACACAAGGCTCTACTTGGATGATGATGCAAACTGCTGAGCTGATAGGATTATAATGAAAAAATTAGAACTGAAAATAGGCTCAATAATGCAAGCAAGAGAATGAGACACAATTACAACTTAACGCCAAAAAAATTCCTTTTTCGTAAATTTAGTCTACCTGGTTTGAAAAAGGGGTAAAATTACACCAAATAAACACCCTTTCAAATCCAATTTACGAGTGTGAAAGAGACAAGTTCACTTGACAATATTTTCACTTTTTGAGAGAGTCGGAAAATAGCTTAAGACATAATTGTTGGGAGTCCCGCTAGGTATAGGTCAGAATGCTTATGAGTAAGACATGAGGTTCAGACATAAAGTCATGTATTAGCTATAAGGGACTCCCAGTCCTATGGACAAAAATCTATGCATGGGCACTAAATGGCGCAAAGGATCTAACTAGGGCACCCATGTTTGGTAAGTCTCTACCATTCAATAACGACACTTCTAGTTGTAGAAAGAAGGTTCTGTGTCGCTACTAAATGGGTTTGTACCTAAGGAATATGAGTTGTAGTCATATGATGATGCAAATGTGCATACTATATTGATGACCTATCCTATATGTTGGTTGATGAAAATACATGTCCAAAGTTACGGACAAGCGACATGGCACTAAAAATCGCAAGAATCCATGGATAAAGCCACCAAAACCAACTCCATCCAATGTCGTATTATTCCATTAGGCCAAAATATTAGAAAAAACTATGCAAAGTGGGTAAAAAAGTTCTATAAATAGTAAAAAAAAAACACCAATTTTACTATACCATTTGTATTTTTTACCCAAATAGTGCATTTTGGACCAAATTGCCCCCAAATTTCAATTGTTGATAGCGGGAGCCACGAGTGATGGAATCAACAACCATCTGGACCAAGTAATTCATCTTTCTCCTCTATTTATTTCTAGTGGATTAAACTTTGCAATTATGTCTCCTTTTTTGAGCATTTTAGGGCGCAACTTAGAAACTAGGGTATACGCGGGATATAGATCATCGAGTTGCGTATACGCAACCCTATACGTGACTGTTCGAAAAAAATCTAGCGTATGAGTAGTCCTATATGAGATTGTGTAAACTGTATCTCACGTACATGTCTATGGATATGGTTTTTAAAATTTTACTAACTCAAAAAATGGTTTGAATCTTAGAGGATGGTGTTAGAGTGGAGAGAAATAGAGTATGAAGAGGTGGATACTGTAGTGGAGAGAGATCCAAGGGACCATATGGCTTTAAAAGATGTGGTCTATATAATTTTTAGGCTCTCAAAGGTATGAGGGCTCAAGTGAGACTGCTCCAGCTGCTAGTGAACTACTGGGATTGGATATTGAAACCTTCAACCTTGATGGAAAACCATTGAGGATTGAAGTTGAGGATATATACTTCTTGATAGGATTTTCACGTTGGGGTGAGGTGGTCAAACTCAAAGCCCAGGGAGCTAGGAGTGGCATGAATATAGTGGATTACATAGCCACTCATTGTATTGTAGGGACTGAGAAGGTCGGGAGCCAACTCCCATAAGAGAGATCAACAATCTAAGTGTCAAGATTGTTGTCCTAGTTTTGAAACAGATCATAGGGTCAGCCTCTTTGCACCAGGCATCGAGTCCACTTATTTTCTATTCAGTGGAGTGCTTGCGACCCATGGTTTACAACTGGTGCACCTCACTGCTGGCCAAAATGGAGAGCCATCTGATAGACTGCAAACTGGGTAGAAAGAGGAACTTCGGGTTTGTGTCTATCCTGTGTAGTGTTTTCTTCGAGATGGTTCCAGGCTTGGGCCCTATAGTTGAGATTGTTCCACATGGACCTTGCGATCCATCCATGGCATGATGGAACGAGGTGATGAGGCGACAAAGAGGTGGTAGGGTGCCAACACCCTACACCGACGAGTTTTTCTTCTGGTGGAGTTGGTAGGTGATGGATCGGTCAAGTCTATATTGTGTAGTGTTTTCTTCGAAATGGTTCCAAGCTTGGGCCCTATGGTTGATATTGTTCTGCATGAACCTTGCGATCCATCCATGGCACGGTGGAATGAGGTGATGAGGCGGTAGGGAGGCGGTAGGGTGCCAACACCCTACAACGACAAGTTTTTCTTTTGGTGGAGTCGGCAGGTGATGGCTCTGGAGGAGTACCCTTATGTAGGGATTGATTTCAGAGGAGATCCGGGCATGCCGTTACCACCAGGTTCCGCCTATGGAGACATAGGTATGCCAAAGTTTTTGAATATTTCATTTTTTTTTGTATTTTTGTATAAGAAAACAAAAATATTTTTGGGTGATGCAGACGTGGGTCCACGACGGCCGGACGAAATTCCATGACACCGAAGGAGGCACCGGGGGGATGAGCCAACGAGAGGGGATGCTGATAGAGTGCTTCAAAACGTACAGGGAAACCTGTCTTGTTTGACACAAAGGATTCTCATGGTTCAGGTAGAGGATCTGCCGAAGGCGATGCAACGACATGGCGTAGGTGTGCCCCATGCTTGGGTACGACTCTTTCAACATCTCACAAACTCCATTATATGCTATCGGGACACACATCTGGCGCCACATGCGTAGATGTTGTGATTATTGTATGATTGGTCATATATGTATCTTGAGGGTGTGAGCCCCAATTTTATACTATAACATCGTATTTTTTGGATAGATGACATATATAAAAACATTGATCTTCGAATTTACTTATATTACAATGTGTACATTAATGAAAGTGTTTTCTTTGCTTTAGTTATGTGACAAATTCCAATCTAAAACAAAATTAGCATATGCATCAGATACATAATTAGAACTTCTAGGTATGTCATGATAAGTAATAAAATCAAAATGTCATTCCAAAATTCGTACCCATAAGAATCGTTGGAGTAGAGCAGGGTCTTGCACACGGTAACTATCGTTGAACTGGCATACTACTAACTGGGATTCCAGGTGAACTTCTAAAGAGTGAATACCATGTGAAATGGCATTGCACAAAAGTTCTATAACGACGCTATATTCAGCCACACAATTTGTGGATGGCCTTAGGAAAACGCCACCTGAATACACCAGTAGACCCTCGGGTGAGTAAACAACCCAAGCGGTGAAAGCCAAGTTCCGTGTATGAAAATTGGCCCCATATATGAATCCTAAGTAGACCAAAGTCTTCGTTGACATCTGCCAACCAAGGGAAAACTCGACAAGAAAGATGAAGATAAAAAAGAGGGAAAATATATATACACTAAAATACATTAGTATACAAAGAGTTACGCCCAACCTTGGGGCTTAAGAATAATATATTTTCAAGTAGAGCCCATTCTTGGGCTCAACCAACATATTCCCTTATTAATATTCTAATTCATAGGCTCCTTTTTCTAAGACACGTTGCACGATATAGGGACCGTGCCACATGGGTTTAAACTTTCCTTCCCCCAGTGGTTCTTTGGCTTGGTCGTATAGAAGGACCAAGTCACCCTCAGTGTACTGACGAGAACATACAAACTTATCATATTGGACCTTGACATGTTGTTTATTCACTTCGATAGCTGTGGAGGCGCCTTGACGCTGCTCATCTAGACTCTCTACGTGTACGAGGCATTGTTCGAGATCGAAAGTGTCAGGTAGGAGCGCAACTCCCAATCTAAGAGAATGGATTTCACATTCAATAGGTATGATCGACTCCACACCATGCACTAAATGGAAAGGAGAAAAATCAGTGGAAGTCTTAATCGAGGTTCGATATGTGCAAAGTTCTAGATAAAGCATGATATGCCAGTCAAATTTTCTCTGGCTGACAGTTTTATGCAAAATGGCCTTGAGAGACTTGTTCACAGCCTCTACTTGTCCATTTTCTTGGGGGTAGTAAGGGGAAGAATGACCATGTTTTAACACCAGTTTCAATGCTAATTCTTTCATCATTTTGTTCTTAAAGTGACTTCCACGATCAGTGACAATCTCACTCGATATTCTGAACCTGGCTATAATTTGATTGAACACAAAAAAAGTAGCAGTATAACCATCGAATTTAACTGTAGGCAAGGCCTCGACCCACTTAGTAAAGTATTCTACGACCACGATAATGTGTTGATTCCCCCCAACCAAAGTTGGGTTGCAATCCACAAAAGCTATCCCCCACTTGGTGAAGGGATTGACAGTAAGGACTGGATGCGAGCACATCTTTCAAGTGAACACCTAGCAGGGGTGACACTTCTTAATCGTTTCGACACAATATTTAAAAATAGACGGCCAAAAATAACCATCTCGCAAAATTTTCTGGGTTGTTGCAAGACCGGATAGATGACCACCACAAGCCCCACTGTGGCAGTCATTCAGAACAAACTCAACTTCTTTGTGAGTCAAGCAATGATGCAAGATATTGTCTACTCCTCAGTGATAGAAAGTGTCACCAAATATAAGGTACTTCTTAGCTTGGTATCGTATAAGTCGTCGGTCATCTCTCGAGAGATGCTGAGGGAACTTCAAAGTTTGAACATAGAAAATAATATCTCCATACCATGGGTCTGATGATGAGACAAGGAAAATGTGTTCATCTACAAATGAATGAACATGAATAACATCCTCATCTAACCAAGGGAAGTAAGATATTAACTCTGCAAAAACTAGCGATTTCTTGGACTTTGCAGAAGCGAAATCGAGATCAAATTCTTGTAAAATGACAATCCATTTATTTTATTTCCCCCCTATGATACGTTGAGTAAGGAAGTATTGAATCGGATTCACATAGGAAATCACAATAGTTTTGCAAAGAAATATATAGTGTCATAATCTTTGAACTGCGTGAATGGTAGCCAAAGCTATCTTTTCAACATGAGAATATTTGAGTTCATGGTCGACTGAGATAGTAAATGACGTGCTCATGGAGCTCGTCATCCTCTTGAACCAACACCATACCAATCGTCTCTTCGAACACAGAGATATAAATCAAGTAATGTCTACTGTAGTCAGGAGAATTCAACAGAGGCGTCGATACCAAGGCTTTGTTCAAAGCATCGAAGGATTCCTAGGCTCACTCATCCTAGATAAAAGGAGTGTCCTTCTTTAAGAGGCACATGAGACCCTTAGTAATATTGGCATAGTTCACTATAAACTGTTGTAAAAAGTTATCTTTCCCCTCTAAACCTTGAATTTGATGAATAATACGCGGGGGAGGAAATCGAAGTATTGCCTCAACCTTTAATGGATCCACTATGATCCAAGTCTCAAAGACTATAAATCCTAGAAGTTGACCTGACCTAATGCAAAATATGCATTTATGAGGGTTCAAATGGATGCAGTAATGGAAGAATATTTCAAAAACTAGCTGAGGGTGTGTAGGGTGATCCATTCTCTTACGGGAGTGAGCAGCGAGATTGTCGAGATAGGCTTCGACTATATGTTTGAGATCGTGAAATGCGAATGTCATAACTCGTTGGAAGGTTGCTTTAGAGTTCTTAAGGCTGAAAGGCAGCTTCTATTATGCAAATGTACCCCAAGGACAAATAAATGGCATCTTATGTTGGTCCTCGGGCTTAAACTAAATTTGGTTATACCCTGAAAATTCATCCATAAAAGAAAAATCTTCACTTCCTTCACAATCATCGAAAATATGATCAATGAAGGGTGTTGAGAAGTTGTCTTTGGGACAGGCCTTATTCAGGTCACGGAAATCCATGCATACACGGATGGTTCCTTTCTTTTTATTCACAGGAACGAGATTGGATACCCATTCGATCAAGGGAACCAGGCAGATAAATCCAACGTTAAGCAGTTTTTCTACCTCTGCCTTAATAGCAGAGGCCTTCCTAGGATTGATAGCTCTAAGTCGTTTTCGAATAGGTTTAGCATCCAGGTAGGTTTTAATATCATGTTTGAAAATTCGCAGGTCGATTCCTGACATCTCTTCATATGACCAAGTGAATACATCACGAAATATTTTGAAGAGATCGGTGTAGATCAAAATTTCTTCCGGCGAACAATTGGCACTGATGTATACATTTTCAATCTTATCAGGAATATGAGAGATATCGATTGTGACAGTAGGAGAGATACTCTCCATGTTTCCTTCGACATAAATTCCATGTGTATCAAGTGGAACTACGACGTGATCAACTATCTCGCTCAAGGTAGATCTAAAATCATCTTGTTCGATTCTAGCAAGCTATGGGAGAAAATAAGAACGATGGTGCATATCATCCCATGGCCTTTTAGAACCATTCATGGCCTCTATGATTTATTTATCCAAGGTTAAAGTATCATCGAGGTAGTCATGTGAACAAGATGATGAAGTGGCCCATATGGGCTCGAGAACATGATCCTCCTCATCCGTCTGTGAGGTAATAGGATTCAGATCGGTAGAAGAGTCAAGAACATCCTAATACACTATCTCCACTGCCGATAGTGGCATAGCCATTCCAGTATGTAATTGACCTTCACAAGGCGCGGTCGAGGAAGGTAGGGTCCAAGGATCGTTAAAATATGAAGTGTGGAAAGGAACATACCTCATTCATGAAGTAAACCTACTGGGCATGGCGTAAATATGATGAACCAATGCCATGAAGTCAAAGGTACCCATAAGGGATGAATACATTTTGACACCGATATTCTCAGTTTTCGGTTGAGAATTGTCGATCACGGGGATCGACAACCCAACCGATGCATTGGGAATAACATATGCAAAGGACAACTGG
>SNQJ01S0013022.1:0-11642 GCA_010110895.2 Picea sitchensis
GAAGGACCAACGAGGTCCAAGACCCCAAGTTAAACGTCAACTCCTTGCCCTTAACTAATAAAGCCTTCGATAAACAAGTTGATATTTTTAAGGCGTTGTCTTTAGAAAAGTTTTACAACATCCTTGAATATGGTGAAGATGATGTGGACAAGTGGCTAGTCGACTATTCGGTACAAAATGAAGAAATTGATTAGGCTCTGCGTAATCTTTCTATCGATCTAAGGGAATTAGAAAATGAACTTTTCAACATAAAAATCCAGAATGAGATCAATGTCGACCCCTTGAGAAGCTACATTGAAGAATGGGTCGAAAGGGAATTGAAGCAAGTCACCGACGAAAGGAAACAGGTAGTTGGCACGATTCCAGTAGTCGTCGATGACAACAATAAAAAGGAATCAACAAGAAAATAACAAAAGGGGTGATATGTACCATCACTATAAGTCTATACTGATCACATCTTGCTTTGTTTATCAATCCAGTTATTCCACCTTTTTAAATAGAAATGTCTATCCAAAGATTGATACCTTCCAATTTATTCTTTTAAGGTATTACACTCTATCGTCGCCCACTTCTTTCCATAGTCCTATTTCTTGTACATATTTCTCTTATGGTCCGTAGGAGCCCCAATCCCAGTCTATATGACAAACACATTTAAATTTCTAGGAATATGTAACAGACAATATTATTTTTTGATATATTTCAAATAAAACTATTTTTTTATCTCCTTTTATATTTATGTGCTCATAATTTTTTATCTTCAACTATGCTAAATGCCAAGAAATTATGTTTGTTTAATTTGGATTATCTTTTTCTCATGCATATCTTTTTCTCCTACTATGCATAGAACTTTTTTTGTCGTGGCACATATAGAGAAATACATGCCAGATGGTCTATGGAAATTGTACTTAACTCTAACTAGTTGAAAGTATACATTGAAGAGATAAAACATCCAAGGTAGGAACGAAAATTTCGAACATAGCAAGTCACATGACTGGAAAGAACGAAAATTTTGAACATAGCAAAATGGATTTTATAGTTTCAAAAAATAAATGGGACTCTAGAGGCCACGTGTCATTTACTGCATGGATACCACATGTGTTTCATGTTGCTTGTCACATCTCCACTGTAGTTTCCATATGCCTCCGCTACTTTTTCCCCATCCCTGTACATTTATTCCCAATTCAACCCTGCAGGGACTACACTTCCATGCAACACTTGTTACTTAATTGAAATGTGTTTCTAGTATGCTTGTGTAGAAATAATATGAAGCAATACCTATTTGTAGGCATTCTATGCACTTGTATAAGAACTTGACATTATAAGTTCAATCTTTATTTTATCTCATTAAGAAAGTGTGAACCTTGACTTGGAATCTGTTGGGTACAATGTTGCTAAATCTATGATCTTGCTTGTACTTTGCATTAGTGAATTTTAAAAATTTACATGTTACATTTAAAAAAAAAATCAAAGCTTTATTTTGGTAATGTTTTAAAGTTATTTTAGTGTATGAAGGGGTATTATATGGTGAAGTTATTTATTATAATTATCTTTGAACTAATTAGAAATTTTAAATTCTTGTGCTCATGCACGCGCACGCAAACACACACAAATGAATTGTGATGGACCAAAGGGGAGAAACAAGTAGAGGTAGGGAACCAAGAGGTAGTTATGCACAACCTCAAGCCCAACCTACATTTCAACTGTATTCTTATAGGGATGGGGATTGGGATAGTATACATGCCAATAAGGTTAGAACCATGATACAATTGTTCCAAGGAATGATTGATGCATCACAAAACCAACTAAATGGAGAAACCATTAGAAATTAAGTACCAAGAGAAGGATCAACAACTCAAATTGGAGGTAACCTAAATAGAGAATTAAAAAAGGTAAAATTACTTTCGTTTTAGGGTGATACTAATGGAGAGCTTATTGAAGAATGGTTGGAGGGTGTATCCATGTGCTTTTCATTATAGGTTTATACTACTAATATCAAAGGAATTGCATTACTGTGGTGGATGACCTTGATGCCTCAACTCGGGATAGATATTTATGATGTGACTTGGGAAATATTTGAGAAATGATTCTAAGAATGTAAACTCTCATAGGAGTTCCTAAAAAAAATTAAATGAGTTTAACTCATTATGGAACTATTCAGGTATGGCCCTCATTCGAACACAAAAGATTTAGGTGTAAAAGAAATTGTATATGAATTGAACCCTTCCATTAAGGTGAGAATTTGTATGTTGATGCCCCACTCATTACATGAGGCTATACATAGTGTAGTAATTGTAGATGATGAGACTTTGAGTGGAGGTTAGTTAAGACTACCTATACCTCTTGTTGGTGAAGGGCCTAGGTAGATTTATTTGGAATGACTTGGATATAGAACATCTGTGTGGCATAGAGAAGTAATAGGTAGTGAAGTAGGGGCCACTATTTAGACCTCATATGAAGCAGGGTGGTGCACACCCTCAGTAGACATAGTAGAGTAGTGAATTCACTTTACTTAGACAAAGATATAAGGACAAACTCCTAAGAGGGGGTGTTGCAAATGTGGAGAGCCCCATTTCTAGAGGGATTGTCCACATGGGTGTAGGGGAGTTGAATAGGAGCATAGTCAAACAACAATAGGATATATAGGCAAGGCATAGAGGATTC
This sequence comes from Picea sitchensis, assembly GCA_010110895.2. Classification (NCBI taxonomy): domain Eukaryota; kingdom Viridiplantae; phylum Streptophyta; class Pinopsida; order Pinales; family Pinaceae; genus Picea; species Picea sitchensis. The sequence goes on from SNQJ01S0013022.1 coordinate 2,662, forward strand.
ATGTGATGGTCAACAAACACCGAGAATAACATTAGTCTACAATGTTAGAGACCACAAGTAAACTTAAGGGAATTACTTTTTCTTTACCAATTAATCCAAGAGCTACTAAAAGTTTTATTTCTTCAAATGAATTGTCGAGATGTGGTTTGATGGAAAGTATGAAAGTTAATTTTAATTTAATTGATATGGATTCACATACCAAATAAGGATTAGAACAGTTGGTAAATGATTATGAACTTGATCTTGGGATATGCATTACCTATGTATCTTTATATACTATTTCTTTGAGATCATATGATATAATTGTTGGTATGGATTGGTTAGAAGCCCATAAAGAAGCACTAGATTGCAAAAGTAAGATGCTTAATTTTACATATGATTTAGGACAAAGGTGAACCTTAGTGGGGACCAAGAGAATAGTATCTCTGAGATTCATTTTAGTCTTACAACTAAAACAAAGTCTTAGAAAAAGTTGTCAAATGTATGCAATATGAACAAGAAGGATGATCCAATAGATATAGAATCATATTTTATCAGAGTTTTTCAATATACTTTCAAACCAAGAACATGGTCTATCTCCAAGACTCCTTATCACATGCCTACTTTAGAATTACAGGAGTTATAGATGTAGCTCCATGAGCTTTTAAAATTAGGATTGATTCAACATGGTACATCACTTTAGGGAGCACTAATTATTTTTGTAAGAAAGAAGGATAGAACATGGAGGCTTTATATTGATTATAGACAATTGAACAAATTTACTATTCAGAACTAATATCCATTACCTTGAATTGATGACCTCTTTTTTAACATCCCCACTATAATCCCCAGTTTAATTAATGTTTAATGTAGATATAGTGTGTGTCTATGAACAAAGAGATGTATATGCGAAATGTATTTCTGAATTTTTAATAATAAAATGTGATGCTAGTTGCTAAGGGGACATGGATAGAGATGAGGGATGAATTAATACATAATGGAGGGGAGGGTATAAGAAAATGTCTAGGAGGGGTCCAAGGGGGAATTTCCCGTGTCTATTAATTCCACCCACATTCGTGAATTTTATTACCACTATGTATTAAACTCTAGTTCCTGATTTAGTGTTCCTAAAGCCAATCATTGAGTGCATGTAAGAGGGTGGGTGTGAGAAGTGACATCCCATAGTTATTGGGAGAATGGGGGCTGAGTACAATCATCTTAGGGAAGTGTGTGAGTCAAGAAAGGTATCCAAAGGAGAGGAAATGCATATGGGCGGCTACAACAATTTTAGACAGACAATGTTTTTGCATGAACAACAAGTACATAGGAGAAAAGAGAGCTTGGAGGTGGAGCATCCATGAAGGGTGAATTCTAGATCATGCTAGAGCATGTTTGGGGCATATTTGGAGCTAAAGACTGAAGAGTCAAGTTGTCTGGCCTGAAGAGTGAAATCTTGTGTGAGTTGTATTGTAACAACAAGGGGTTGTTGCTATTTTTGTTGGTAGTTTTCCTAGTAGTGAGTTCCCTTAAGTTGCCCAATAGAGAGATTCTTGGTTATCTATGCTAGAGAGACCCTGATAAATGAATGGGATGGCTGAGGGACTAAGATCAATTAAGGGGTACATCGAGATAGTTGTAGGAAGAGAGCTGGTGGAAAATCAAGATAGTTGTAGGAGAATACCAATGGGTTGTGGGTTTTCTGAGTTGTGAGTGGACAATGAGATAACACCCTCCTTTTTCGATTACTAGCCCCAACTCAGGGTGAATTTCTATTGATATTGGAACAATAAGTCTATGGTTGTATGGAACATTTGTTCCAAGCAACTAGTTCCACAACTATTGTTAAAAGATAAGTGTTTTATCTATTTTCTATCTTGTATTTATGAGTTAAATTGTTGTGCATGAACTATGTGTTTAATAATAATTTATATGTTGATATGTTGAGTTATTTAGCTGCACTCATGTTGTTTAAAAATGTTGTAGATACATTTGATCAAGGGTAACAAACAATAGATAAATATGGTTGTAATTCGCTGCTGGAAGCTACAGGAAATCAATTAGTTATCAGAAATTGTAATTTTATGAGTCTTCCACACATAATAGACCTCAACTTGTCTCGGGGGAATTACATCTTTGGTCAAATTAAAAGGGATACAATATTTTTGAACATTGATATGTGATTTAGATACCATCAATTGAGGTCAAGGAGGAGGAGATTCCTAAAACCATGTTTAAGATGTGATTAAGACATTTTCAATTCATGGTGGTGCCCTTTGGGTTAACTAATGCCCTAGCAATATTTATGAGTTTAATGAATGGAGTGTTTTGAAAATATCTTGATAAGTTTGTACATGTGTTCTTTAATTATATTCTTATATATTCACAAACACTAGAGCTTCCCTAGCAATATTTATGAGCTTAATGAATGGAGAGTTTTGAAAATATTTTGATAAGTTTGTACAAGTGTTCTTTAATGATATTCTTATATATTCATGAGGAACATTTGAGGTTAGTTTTACAATGTCATAGAGAGCATAAGTTGTATGAAAACATCTCTAAGTGTTCATTATTTTAATTTGAGATCCATTATTTAGGACATATCATTATAGGATATGGGATTGTGTGGATTCAATAAAGATAAAGACCATCATAGATTAATGAGCGCCTACTAATGTACATGAGGTGCATAGTTTTATGGGATTGGCCAAGTATTATCAAATATGTGTGGAGGGTGGATCCAACAAAGATAGAGACCATCATAGATTGGAAAGCGCCTACTAATGTACACAAGGTACATAGTTTTATGGGATTGGCCAAGTATAATCAAATATGTGTGGAGGGTTTCTCTAAAATTACTAACCCCATCATGGAATTATAAAATAAAAATCGTATTTTTTTGTGAACAAATAAATATGAGTAAGCATGCAACAAGTTTAAAGAGTTGTTGACATCGGCCCAATTTTGAAGTACTAGATATCGAATGGTATTTCCTAGTACGCATTGATGCATCAAAGGAAGAGTTAGGCATAGTATTAATATAAAATTATAGAGTATATTCCTATGCCTCAAGGAAGGTTAGGCCATATGAATATAACCAAGCCATACATGATTTAAAACTTATTGGAGTAGTGCATGTATTAAGGATTTGAAGACATTGCTTAGTAGGTGAAAAATGAACTTAAGACTAGTCACCATGAACTTCAATATGTATACACAAAACCAATTAAAATGCTAGACAGCATCCATGATTGAGATTTTAAATGAATATGACTTTGATATAACTCATATCAAAGAAAATTTGAACAAGGTATCCAATGCTCGAAGTCATAGCCCTTGTATATTTTGAGGTGATCTTGAAGGAGGTTGAGAGGCCCGGGGAAAAGTGAGACAAGGTAATGGTCCTTCTCCTTTTGGCTCACAATCTTGGTCATTTTATTGCAAGGTTTGAGGCTAACTTAACTACTTTAAAGTGTGGTTTCATTCATTGCAAAAAAGGGGGAGAGATGGAAATACATCTTTCAATTTCTCTTTGCATTGCTCTATTTCATTTTACAAAATCAACATAGTGGATACATTTTCTTTTCAAGGGAAAAAGAGATTGCATCTGCTATAGGAGTTTGACATTATCAGACAAAAAATTTCACACGATTCTGCAAAAGTTTATTACTTTATAATAAAAGTAGGACCTATTCACTACTTAATAATCAAAGTAGGACCTATTCATTGCCAGTACAAGCAAATCCAGGACTTGTAATAGGTACATTGTTTACTTACGATTGTTGAATGATCATTATAGGTATAAAATGGAAAACCATCTCTCATTGAATGGATTAAATAGCATATGTAAGAAAACGGTTACCAGATGAAAATATTGATAATCATAAGAAGTTCTATCTTTGAGGAAATGACATGCCAAAACCTTTCAAACAAATTGATAATGGTAGCAAGCCATACACAACCTAGAAGGGAGCTTAGTGAAAAAAAAGGAGTATACAATATGGGTCTCTATGAGCTTGGATTTTTTTTCTAGACATACAAGCATATGTCATTATCACATTAGTCATACTATGCAACCACAAATCATATCCAACTACAATTTTCCATTTCCAAATGTCATATCCAAACTAGGAATTGGAGTGGACATAGAAAACCTCTTGCCAAATTTAGAAGTTCAATATGTTTAACCTCCTTAGTAAAAGTGGATTTAGGTAAGACTATTTTTTCCCTAGAAATAGGTTGGACCTAGGTTGGAACCACATGATTCTTGTACATAATTCTACCACATGGGAAGTTTAGAGTTTGAAGACAAGGCTAGGTGGTAGCTTATACTTGTCGAATTAACAAATATAATATTATAAACAAATGAAACATGTAGTTGTAAAGAAATGATTTGAAAATTGTTGAGAGGTTGCAAAGTAAGGAGACAATTGTTGATGCATCTATCCACATGACTTTGCACTGATGGGGCATAGAACTTTGAACGACACAGTATGATTCTTGTTTTCATTTTGTAAATCTTATGTCAACTTTGGCATCCTCCAAAGGAGTCTATTTTGGATATTTATTTATGAATCTTTGCAGTAAAGTATGTAAAACGAGAAATCTTTAAGAAAATAGCTTGATTGTGTAAGTTCTAATGGCTGCAAATTTGAAGAATTTTCTTTTGATTGTGCTTTCAACTGTACATCGGTTCAACTATATCCCACTATGCATTCAATTTCATATGTTTCATAACATGATTATAGTTTGGGATTGTAAGGTTGTGGTTGACTCTATATGTGAATGAATGTGCGTCTGGACTTGACCTGATTTTTGCTTTCCTTGTCTTGGGAAATAGAGGTGTCATGCTAGATTCTTACTGGAGAGAGATAGACAAGTCTTAGGTACAAGTATGTCCAAATATCGTTGAATCAGGACATGAGTTTTGTTGATATGTACGGAAATAATGGAGACATTGTGAGCCAAGTATTAATTATGTCCATAACATGGCAACCTTTCTTGGAGGCCTGACTGTGTGATTCATAAGAGCTTGGAAAGTTTCCTTTTTAACTACAACTACTGGTCCGTTTATTGTGGTGGTAAGAATAATATCAAATATATTTCTCCTCAGGCTTGTGGAAAACATTCACGATGCATATATTGAAGCTGCAAGCATTGTAGAGTCGTTTTGGGAACCTTTTTAGCTAGATTTATTATATTTTCTTGAATAAGGATTGTGGTTCAACTAATATCTTATTTTCTATAACTGTTCATTAAATATTAGTACATGTTTTCTCATTGAAACATTTATCCATGTTAACAAATAAGGATGTTGAAATATATTGAGTGTGAACAAACTGGAGCACCATTGGCAGCATTTGTATATTAAGCTAATGGTTTCTGCAAGCAAAAACAAAAGAAAATGGCCAAGTATGAAATGCAGTAAAATCATAATAGATTATCCAACGTAGAAAATAATAGATTACCCAACATAGAAAACATTGAGGCATCATAACCTAAGACAGGGTATAATATGTAAATTCAATAATGCAACACACTAGCACGTATCAATTAAACCTATCAATAAAACAAATCAAATGCTTAAAAACTACATTTTTACTTGTAATATTCAAATTAATGCTTTATTATAAAAAAAGTAAATGTCGTTCCAACAAGTACTTGATGCACCATGTATAGCTAGCTTTTCAGGTCTATGCATGCATAGAGAACAAAGATAGTATTAATTGAATCAACATAGTTACTGTAAAAAGTGTGTTGTGGCTTGTCCAACCTTGAAAAGAAAGATTTGAATTCTTTAACCTTCCCTAGACTCTGACATATGTATTTCACTACATCATTCTACCTAATTTTTCCATGCAGATCTTGCGTGAGGAAATAAAATTAACATTTATGTATAGGAGACAAGTAGGATCTATGATCTACAAGATCTTGAAATAAAGCTCCCCGCTCTACAATTAATCCTTCGCTCTATAATAATTTGTTGAATAATAAGTGTGGGTGTTGTAGCATTCCCAGTCTCACATTGAGTCTTGTTACCACCTTACACATGCTCTGATACCACTTTGTAACATCCCTAGTCATATATGGCTAGACTACACCACACAATTCTCAACTTCTAGCATTCTGAATCAACAAAACCATAACAATCCAACATGCTACTGGACAATGCTACATTGAAGTCTCACTGTGAAGAATCTACTTTAAACACACTATGTGCAATATTATTTGGAGTAACGGGCTTAGCCCAATCTTGAGTCATGCCACACATCTTCTAACAACATAAGCAACATTCTCTTTTCAATACAACCTTAAATAGTGGAATTAAATATTACAATCGCTCGCACCAACATATTGACCCCACGGTACAACTACACACATAACCACTTGGGAGTCTTGCGCCACTTTTGTTATTACTGTGCACATAGTCTAACTCCTTACCCACACACACATGATTCCTATCTCTCGAAGCACACAAGTTACCATCATGTGCACTCATACACTCAATCCTCTTCTTGACAACTCATAACCAGAATCATATGCTTTAAAGTTAACAGGCAAGGTTACCATTAACTGCCATATTCATGCACAATTATAATTAAAGGCTAAAACACCATACTTGTATGCATAAGCAATCAATAAACCAAATAACAACAAATACTTATATGAAACACACATACAAGAATTTACCCATGTCAAACATAGTCAATATGGAGATAGTAAAAATGACAAGCACAAAAGAACACTTATCTCTTATGAAAGTCACAAACTACGGCCTTGACTCAAACATTCCTCCCATCCATAGAAATTATTTCTCATAAGCTTTCAGCAACGGGTCACCCCCGAGTTGGGGCTCAACTCCACCCTGGAAAAAAAGGTTTCTAGCAACAACTAAGGTTTGAAACTCAATAGAAATTCCTAAACCCAGGTGCCCAGTGCATAAACTAGCCCACAATCCCTCATTCCCCACACACTTGTCACACCCATGGAAGTGTGCCCCTTCTCTGCTAAATAATCACTCAACTTCCCCACTTCCCTTCCTAGGGTTACCAACAACATGTCAGACAGGAAGTCTTTGGACCCTACATCTAGTGCTCAACACACTAGGGAACAACTCTCAACAATACTCTCACCTGGAGAGTATGTTCATGGGTTTGAAAACCACTCCACAACAACCAGTCTCTCATCCAGAGAGACTACTCACAGTCTATCAACTCATCTCCTCAACAATAGTTCAGACTACAACTCCCTGCAAGCTTCTCTGGAAAATAAGGTAATAATTGGATTTTCCATACGGTCCAACCCCCTTCTGCTCATGAGAGCCTTGAAACATCAATAAATAATAATAATAATCATAACCTCCCCCCAAAATACACTAAGGCCAACAATATATACCACATGCCTTCCATTTGAAGTTTGTCACTTACAAAAGTAGTTTTCAGCCACCTAGTGACCTGTTCCCTACCTTCGAGAATTTAGAATAAAATAATATCTTTGACATTACACTTTTCCCCAAAATATTATGAAATATTTCCTAAGACTTATGACTCACCACGTTTTTTTCATTTTTCGGTTGAGTAGGCCGCCCATATCTTTTTTTCTGAGTCAATCAGTGCACAACAATGCAATATTATATTAATAATCATGATTATATTTACATGGATAGGTGCACTGGCCTATCTATGTTCAGGCTCACCCGCCTCATAATCGTACATGCTCTCTGGCCTCAATTCATATACATTAATTTCCACGCACTAACTCAAGTGTGCGCAACATAGTGTAATGCATGCACTAACCCACGTGCGTGCAACACATAAAATGTCTGCACCTTTTCTTTATAACATTTCTCCATGCACTACTCAGATGCACGCAACACCAAAACCATGTGTCCATGGCTCACCAACCTAAATGTTCATTACATTTACACTTGTTACCAACTGGCTTACCAACCTATGTACAATTACAAAGGATTCTGGATCAGGGACATTGCAAGATGTAGTCATGTCGTGCTTAGTTTCATCATGAAGGGATGGCTCTCGTTGAAGAATAGTTGAGTCTAACGTGTGTCGTGCCTTCCCTGCCTCCAGATGGAATACCCCTCTTGACCAGGGAAAGTGAGTAAGGGGACACCTAATGAATGAATTATAAGTAAGGATCTAAGTCCCATGACCAGAGAAAAATGAGAAGAAATGATCTAGAAGGTCGAGCCTAGCTACCATTGAAGTGATAGAGGTTGGTGCTATGTACATGATATAGTTTCAGAAAAAGTGTTGGGGCAAATTGAGATGCAAAATAACCCTGTTAGCCCCTTGAAGCTAGTACATGAGATATGTTTATGGGTGTTGGCCAATCACTAATAGGTTCTAGTTAAAAATGTTCAAAGTGATTCCCTAAATCTCCCACTTGCACAAGGAAGACTCCAATTGTTTGGTGTAGAGTTTGTAGGCATGCAAACATTGCAACACCAGTCACAAGTGTTTTTTGTGCTCTTCCATTTTCCATGAGTATACCAAGATGTCATCGATAAATACTTGTCGAAACTTGTATGAGTCTTCCTTGAACAAACTGTTTTCCTACACCGACTCCTCTACTGGGGGGATTACGCCAACTTCCAACATCTTTTCAATCCCCTCCTTCACAATTATTTATAGGGTCCCTGCTTTGATTTTAGCAACTTAAAAATGTGGAAAATGCTTTCATAGTGGAAGTAGAAGTGCGATTCATGAAGAGAACTGGCCAAACTCGATCTATAAGGATATATCGCCACTTAGGCATTGATTGCACTTTGTGGAGGTCCTGTAATGCTTCACTCTAGGAGCTCATCCGACAAACCCTTCTTGAATGAAAATTGACTTCTTGGAAGATGTTGCCTTATGTCCTTCATGTTCACCTTGGGGAGCTTGTGGATAGGCCATATGTCTGTAACATTCTCCATGCATACCACCTTATGTCTCCATCCATGGAAAACACAAGTGGAGTAGCTGGGTGGTAGACACATAGAATTA
>SNQJ01S0013022.1:11652-25478 GCA_010110895.2 Picea sitchensis
GAAGGACCAACGAGGTCCAAGACCCCAAGTTAAACGTCAACTCCTTGCCCTTAACTAATAAAGCCTTCGATAAACAAGTTGATATTTTTAAGGCGTTGTCTTTAGAAAAGTTTTACAACATCCTTGAATATGGTGAAGATGATGTGGACAAGTGGCTAGTCGACTATTCGGTACAAAATGAAGAAATTGATTAGGCTCTGCGTAATCTTTCTATCGATCTAAGGGAATTAGAAAATGAACTTTTCAACATAAAAATCCAGAATGAGATCAATGTCGACCCCTTGAGAAGCTACATTGAAGAATGGGTCGAAAGGGAATTGAAGCAAGTCACCGACGAAAGGAAACAGGTAGTTGGCACGATTCCAGTAGTCGTCGATGACAACAATAAAAAGGAATCAACAAGAAAATAACAAAAGGGGTGATATGTACCATCACTATAAGTCTATACTGATCACATCTTGCTTTGTTTATCAATCCAGTTATTCCACCTTTTTAAATAGAAATGTCTATCCAAAGATTGATACCTTCCAATTTATTCTTTTAAGGTATTACACTCTATCGTCGCCCACTTCTTTCCATAGTCCTATTTCTTGTACATATTTCTCTTATGGTCCGTAGGAGCCCCAATCCCAGTCTATATGACAAACACATTTAAATTTCTAGGAATATGTAACAGACAATATTATTTTTTGATATATTTCAAATAAAACTATTTTTTTATCTCCTTTTATATTTATGTGCTCATAATTTTTTATCTTCAACTATGCTAAATGCCAAGAAATTATGTTTGTTTAATTTGGATTATCTTTTTCTCATGCATATCTTTTTCTCCTACTATGCATAGAACTTTTTTTGTCGTGGCACATATAGAGAAATACATGCCAGATGGTCTATGGAAATTGTACTTAACTCTAACTAGTTGAAAGTATACATTGAAGAGATAAAACATCCAAGGTAGGAACGAAAATTTCGAACATAGCAAGTCACATGACTGGAAAGAACGAAAATTTTGAACATAGCAAAATGGATTTTATAGTTTCAAAAAATAAATGGGACTCTAGAGGCCACGTGTCATTTACTGCATGGATACCACATGTGTTTCATGTTGCTTGTCACATCTCCACTGTAGTTTCCATATGCCTCCGCTACTTTTTCCCCATCCCTGTACATTTATTCCCAATTCAACCCTGCAGGGACTACACTTCCATGCAACACTTGTTACTTAATTGAAATGTGTTTCTAGTATGCTTGTGTAGAAATAATATGAAGCAATACCTATTTGTAGGCATTCTATGCACTTGTATAAGAACTTGACATTATAAGTTCAATCTTTATTTTATCTCATTAAGAAAGTGTGAACCTTGACTTGGAATCTGTTGGGTACAATGTTGCTAAATCTATGATCTTGCTTGTACTTTGCATTAGTGAATTTTAAAAATTTACATGTTACATTTAAAAAAAAAATCAAAGCTTTATTTTGGTAATGTTTTAAAGTTATTTTAGTGTATGAAGGGGTATTATATGGTGAAGTTATTTATTATAATTATCTTTGAACTAATTAGAAATTTTAAATTCTTGTGCTCATGCACGCGCACGCAAACACACACAAATGAATTGTGATGGACCAAAGGGGAGAAACAAGTAGAGGTAGGGAACCAAGAGGTAGTTATGCACAACCTCAAGCCCAACCTACATTTCAACTGTATTCTTATAGGGATGGGGATTGGGATAGTATACATGCCAATAAGGTTAGAACCATGATACAATTGTTCCAAGGAATGATTGATGCATCACAAAACCAACTAAATGGAGAAACCATTAGAAATTAAGTACCAAGAGAAGGATCAACAACTCAAATTGGAGGTAACCTAAATAGAGAATTAAAAAAGGTAAAATTACTTTCGTTTTAGGGTGATACTAATGGAGAGCTTATTGAAGAATGGTTGGAGGGTGTATCCATGTGCTTTTCATTATAGGTTTATACTACTAATATCAAAGGAATTGCATTACTGTGGTGGATGACCTTGATGCCTCAACTCGGGATAGATATTTATGATGTGACTTGGGAAATATTTGAGAAATGATTCTAAGAATGTAAACTCTCATAGGAGTTCCTAAAAAAAATTAAATGAGTTTAACTCATTATGGAACTATTCAGGTATGGCCCTCATTCGAACACAAAAGATTTAGGTGTAAAAGAAATTGTATATGAATTGAACCCTTCCATTAAGGTGAGAATTTGTATGTTGATGCCCCACTCATTACATGAGGCTATACATAGTGTAGTAATTGTAGATGATGAGACTTTGAGTGGAGGTTAGTTAAGACTACCTATACCTCTTGTTGGTGAAGGGCCTAGGTAGATTTATTTGGAATGACTTGGATATAGAACATCTGTGTGGCATAGAGAAGTAATAGGTAGTGAAGTAGGGGCCACTATTTAGACCTCATATGAAGCAGGGTGGTGCACACCCTCAGTAGACATAGTAGAGTAGTGAATTCACTTTACTTAGACAAAGATATAAGGACAAACTCCTAAGAGGGGGTGTTGCAAATGTGGAGAGCCCCATTTCTAGAGGGATTGTCCACATGGGTGTAGGGGAGTTGAATAGGAGCATAGTCAAACAACAATAGGATATATAGGCAAGGCATAGAGGATTCATGTGATGGTCAACAAACACCGAGAATAACATTAGTCTACAATGTTAGAGACCACAAGTAAACTTAAGGGAATTACTTTTTCTTTACCAATTAATCCAAGAGCTACTAAAAGTTTTATTTCTTCAAATGAATTGTCGAGATGTGGTTTGATGGAAAGTATGAAAGTTAATTTTAATTTAATTGATATGGATTCACATACCAAATAAGGATTAGAACAGTTGGTAAATGATTATGAACTTGATCTTGGGATATGCATTACCTATGTATCTTTATATACTATTTCTTTGAGATCATATGATATAATTGTTGGTATGGATTGGTTAGAAGCCCATAAAGAAGCACTAGATTGCAAAAGTAAGATGCTTAATTTTACATATGATTTAGGACAAAGGTGAACCTTAGTGGGGACCAAGAGAATAGTATCTCTGAGATTCATTTTAGTCTTACAACTAAAACAAAGTCTTAGAAAAAGTTGTCAAATGTATGCAATATGAACAAGAAGGATGATCCAATAGATATAGAATCATATTTTATCAGAGTTTTTCAATATACTTTCAAACCAAGAACATGGTCTATCTCCAAGACTCCTTATCACATGCCTACTTTAGAATTACAGGAGTTATAGATGTAGCTCCATGAGCTTTTAAAATTAGGATTGATTCAACATGGTACATCACTTTAGGGAGCACTAATTATTTTTGTAAGAAAGAAGGATAGAACATGGAGGCTTTATATTGATTATAGACAATTGAACAAATTTACTATTCAGAACTAATATCCATTACCTTGAATTGATGACCTCTTTTTTAACATCCCCACTATAATCCCCAGTTTAATTAATGTTTAATGTAGATATAGTGTGTGTCTATGAACAAAGAGATGTATATGCGAAATGTATTTCTGAATTTTTAATAATAAAATGTGATGCTAGTTGCTAAGGGGACATGGATAGAGATGAGGGATGAATTAATACATAATGGAGGGGAGGGTATAAGAAAATGTCTAGGAGGGGTCCAAGGGGGAATTTCCCGTGTCTATTAATTCCACCCACATTCGTGAATTTTATTACCACTATGTATTAAACTCTAGTTCCTGATTTAGTGTTCCTAAAGCCAATCATTGAGTGCATGTAAGAGGGTGGGTGTGAGAAGTGACATCCCATAGTTATTGGGAGAATGGGGGCTGAGTACAATCATCTTAGGGAAGTGTGTGAGTCAAGAAAGGTATCCAAAGGAGAGGAAATGCATATGGGCGGCTACAACAATTTTAGACAGACAATGTTTTTGCATGAACAACAAGTACATAGGAGAAAAGAGAGCTTGGAGGTGGAGCATCCATGAAGGGTGAATTCTAGATCATGCTAGAGCATGTTTGGGGCATATTTGGAGCTAAAGACTGAAGAGTCAAGTTGTCTGGCCTGAAGAGTGAAATCTTGTGTGAGTTGTATTGTAACAACAAGGGGTTGTTGCTATTTTTGTTGGTAGTTTTCCTAGTAGTGAGTTCCCTTAAGTTGCCCAATAGAGAGATTCTTGGTTATCTATGCTAGAGAGACCCTGATAAATGAATGGGATGGCTGAGGGACTAAGATCAATTAAGGGGTACATCGAGATAGTTGTAGGAAGAGAGCTGGTGGAAAATCAAGATAGTTGTAGGAGAATACCAATGGGTTGTGGGTTTTCTGAGTTGTGAGTGGACAATGAGATAACACCCTCCTTTTTCGATTACTAGCCCCAACTCAGGGTGAATTTCTATTGATATTGGAACAATAAGTCTATGGTTGTATGGAACATTTGTTCCAAGCAACTAGTTCCACAACTATTGTTAAAAGATAAGTGTTTTATCTATTTTCTATCTTGTATTTATGAGTTAAATTGTTGTGCATGAACTATGTGTTTAATAATAATTTATATGTTGATATGTTGAGTTATTTAGCTGCACTCATGTTGTTTAAAAATGTTGTAGATACATTTGATCAAGGGTAACAAACAATAGATAAATATGGTTGTAATTCGCTGCTGGAAGCTACAGGAAATCAATTAGTTATCAGAAATTGTAATTTTATGAGTCTTCCACACATAATAGACCTCAACTTGTCTCGGGGGAATTACATCTTTGGTCAAATTAAAAGGGATACAATATTTTTGAACATTGATATGTGATTTAGATACCATCAATTGAGGTCAAGGAGGAGGAGATTCCTAAAACCATGTTTAAGATGTGATTAAGACATTTTCAATTCATGGTGGTGCCCTTTGGGTTAACTAATGCCCTAGCAATATTTATGAGTTTAATGAATGGAGTGTTTTGAAAATATCTTGATAAGTTTGTACATGTGTTCTTTAATTATATTCTTATATATTCACAAACACTAGAGCTTCCCTAGCAATATTTATGAGCTTAATGAATGGAGAGTTTTGAAAATATTTTGATAAGTTTGTACAAGTGTTCTTTAATGATATTCTTATATATTCATGAGGAACATTTGAGGTTAGTTTTACAATGTCATAGAGAGCATAAGTTGTATGAAAACATCTCTAAGTGTTCATTATTTTAATTTGAGATCCATTATTTAGGACATATCATTATAGGATATGGGATTGTGTGGATTCAATAAAGATAAAGACCATCATAGATTAATGAGCGCCTACTAATGTACATGAGGTGCATAGTTTTATGGGATTGGCCAAGTATTATCAAATATGTGTGGAGGGTGGATCCAACAAAGATAGAGACCATCATAGATTGGAAAGCGCCTACTAATGTACACAAGGTACATAGTTTTATGGGATTGGCCAAGTATAATCAAATATGTGTGGAGGGTTTCTCTAAAATTACTAACCCCATCATGGAATTATAAAATAAAAATCGTATTTTTTTGTGAACAAATAAATATGAGTAAGCATGCAACAAGTTTAAAGAGTTGTTGACATCGGCCCAATTTTGAAGTACTAGATATCGAATGGTATTTCCTAGTACGCATTGATGCATCAAAGGAAGAGTTAGGCATAGTATTAATATAAAATTATAGAGTATATTCCTATGCCTCAAGGAAGGTTAGGCCATATGAATATAACCAAGCCATACATGATTTAAAACTTATTGGAGTAGTGCATGTATTAAGGATTTGAAGACATTGCTTAGTAGGTGAAAAATGAACTTAAGACTAGTCACCATGAACTTCAATATGTATACACAAAACCAATTAAAATGCTAGACAGCATCCATGATTGAGATTTTAAATGAATATGACTTTGATATAACTCATATCAAAGAAAATTTGAACAAGGTATCCAATGCTCGAAGTCATAGCCCTTGTATATTTTGAGGTGATCTTGAAGGAGGTTGAGAGGCCCGGGGAAAAGTGAGACAAGGTAATGGTCCTTCTCCTTTTGGCTCACAATCTTGGTCATTTTATTGCAAGGTTTGAGGCTAACTTAACTACTTTAAAGTGTGGTTTCATTCATTGCAAAAAAGGGGGAGAGATGGAAATACATCTTTCAATTTCTCTTTGCATTGCTCTATTTCATTTTACAAAATCAACATAGTGGATACATTTTCTTTTCAAGGGAAAAAGAGATTGCATCTGCTATAGGAGTTTGACATTATCAGACAAAAAATTTCACACGATTCTGCAAAAGTTTATTACTTTATAATAAAAGTAGGACCTATTCACTACTTAATAATCAAAGTAGGACCTATTCATTGCCAGTACAAGCAAATCCAGGACTTGTAATAGGTACATTGTTTACTTACGATTGTTGAATGATCATTATAGGTATAAAATGGAAAACCATCTCTCATTGAATGGATTAAATAGCATATGTAAGAAAACGGTTACCAGATGAAAATATTGATAATCATAAGAAGTTCTATCTTTGAGGAAATGACATGCCAAAACCTTTCAAACAAATTGATAATGGTAGCAAGCCATACACAACCTAGAAGGGAGCTTAGTGAAAAAAAAGGAGTATACAATATGGGTCTCTATGAGCTTGGATTTTTTTTCTAGACATACAAGCATATGTCATTATCACATTAGTCATACTATGCAACCACAAATCATATCCAACTACAATTTTCCATTTCCAAATGTCATATCCAAACTAGGAATTGGAGTGGACATAGAAAACCTCTTGCCAAATTTAGAAGTTCAATATGTTTAACCTCCTTAGTAAAAGTGGATTTAGGTAAGACTATTTTTTCCCTAGAAATAGGTTGGACCTAGGTTGGAACCACATGATTCTTGTACATAATTCTACCACATGGGAAGTTTAGAGTTTGAAGACAAGGCTAGGTGGTAGCTTATACTTGTCGAATTAACAAATATAATATTATAAACAAATGAAACATGTAGTTGTAAAGAAATGATTTGAAAATTGTTGAGAGGTTGCAAAGTAAGGAGACAATTGTTGATGCATCTATCCACATGACTTTGCACTGATGGGGCATAGAACTTTGAACGACACAGTATGATTCTTGTTTTCATTTTGTAAATCTTATGTCAACTTTGGCATCCTCCAAAGGAGTCTATTTTGGATATTTATTTATGAATCTTTGCAGTAAAGTATGTAAAACGAGAAATCTTTAAGAAAATAGCTTGATTGTGTAAGTTCTAATGGCTGCAAATTTGAAGAATTTTCTTTTGATTGTGCTTTCAACTGTACATCGGTTCAACTATATCCCACTATGCATTCAATTTCATATGTTTCATAACATGATTATAGTTTGGGATTGTAAGGTTGTGGTTGACTCTATATGTGAATGAATGTGCGTCTGGACTTGACCTGATTTTTGCTTTCCTTGTCTTGGGAAATAGAGGTGTCATGCTAGATTCTTACTGGAGAGAGATAGACAAGTCTTAGGTACAAGTATGTCCAAATATCGTTGAATCAGGACATGAGTTTTGTTGATATGTACGGAAATAATGGAGACATTGTGAGCCAAGTATTAATTATGTCCATAACATGGCAACCTTTCTTGGAGGCCTGACTGTGTGATTCATAAGAGCTTGGAAAGTTTCCTTTTTAACTACAACTACTGGTCCGTTTATTGTGGTGGTAAGAATAATATCAAATATATTTCTCCTCAGGCTTGTGGAAAACATTCACGATGCATATATTGAAGCTGCAAGCATTGTAGAGTCGTTTTGGGAACCTTTTTAGCTAGATTTATTATATTTTCTTGAATAAGGATTGTGGTTCAACTAATATCTTATTTTCTATAACTGTTCATTAAATATTAGTACATGTTTTCTCATTGAAACATTTATCCATGTTAACAAATAAGGATGTTGAAATATATTGAGTGTGAACAAACTGGAGCACCATTGGCAGCATTTGTATATTAAGCTAATGGTTTCTGCAAGCAAAAACAAAAGAAAATGGCCAAGTATGAAATGCAGTAAAATCATAATAGATTATCCAACGTAGAAAATAATAGATTACCCAACATAGAAAACATTGAGGCATCATAACCTAAGACAGGGTATAATATGTAAATTCAATAATGCAACACACTAGCACGTATCAATTAAACCTATCAATAAAACAAATCAAATGCTTAAAAACTACATTTTTACTTGTAATATTCAAATTAATGCTTTATTATAAAAAAAGTAAATGTCGTTCCAAAAAGTACTTGATGCACCATGTATAGATAGCTTTTCAGGTCTATGCATGCATAGAGAACAAAGATAGTATTAGTTGAATCAACATAGTTACTGTAAAAAGTGTGTTGTGGCTTGTCCAACCTTGAAAAACAAGATTTGAATTCTTTAATCTTCCCTAGACTCTGACATATGTATTTCACTACATCATTCTACCTAATTTTTCCATGCAGATCTTGTGTGAGGAAATAAAATTAACATTTATGTATAGGAGACAAGTAGGATCTATGATCTACAAGATCTTGAAATAAAGCTCCCCGCTCTACAATTAATCCTTTGCTCTATAATAATTTTTTGAATAATAAGTGTGGGTGTTGTAGCGTTCCCAGTCTCACATTGAGTCTTGTTACCACCTTACACATGCTCTGATACCACTTTGTAACGTCCCTAGTCATATATGGCTAGACTACACCACACAATTCTCAACTTCTAGCATTCTGAATCAACGAAACCATAACAATCCAACATGCTACTGGACTATGCTACACTGAAGTCTCAATGTGCAGAATCTACTTTAAACACACTATGTGCAATATTATTTGGAGTAATGGGCTTAGCCCAATCTTGAGTCATGCCACACATCTTCTAACAACATAAACAACATTCTCTTTTCAGTACAACTTTAAACAATGGAATTAAATATTACAATCGCTCGCACCAACATATTGACCCCACGGTACAACTACGCACATAACCACTTGGGAGTATTGCACCACTTTTGTTATTATTGTGCACATAGTCTAAATCCTTACCCACACACACATGATTCCTATCTCTCGAAGCGCACAAGTTACCATCATGTGCACTCATACACTCAATTCTCTTCTTGACAACTCATAACCAGAATCATATGCTTTAAAGTTAACAGGAAAGGTTACCATTAACTTCCATACTCATGCACAATTACAATTAAAGGATAAAACACCATACTTGTATGCATAAGCAATCAATAAACCAAATAACAACAAATACTTATATGAAACACACATACAAGAATTTACCCATGTCAAACATAGTCAATATGGACACAGTAAAAATGACAAGCACAAAATAACACTTATCTCTTATGAAAGTCACCAACTGCGGCCTTGACTCAAACATTCCTCCCATCCATAGAAATTGTTTCTCATAATATTTCAGCAACGGGTCACCCCCGAGTTGGGGCTCAACTCCACCCTGGAAAAAAAGGTTTCTAGCAACAACTAAGGTTTGAAACTCAACAGAAATTCCCAAACCCAGGTGCCCAGTGCATAAACTAGCCCACAATCCCTCATTCCCCACACACTTGTCACACCCAAGGAAGTGTGCCCCTTCTCCGCTAAATAATCACTCAAATTCCCCACTTCCCTTCCTAGGGTTACCAACAACATGTTAGACAGGAAGTCTTTGGACCCTACGTCTAGTGCTCAATGCACTAGGGAACAACTCTCAACAATACTCTCACCTGGAGAGTATGTTCATGGGTTTGAAAACCACTCCACAACAACCAGACTCTCATCCAGAGAGACTACTCACAGTCTATCAACTCGTCTCCTCAACAATAGTTCAGACTACAACTCCCTGCAAGCTTCTCTGGAAAATAAGGTAATAATTGGATTTTCCATACGGTCCAACCCCCTTCTACTCACGAGAGCATTGAAACATCAATAAATAATAATAATAATCATAACCTCCCCCCAAAATACGCTAAGGCCAACAATATATACCACATGCCTTCCATTTGAAGTTTGTCACTTACAAAAGTAGTTTTCAGCCACTTAGTGACCTGTTCCCTACCTTCGAGAATTTAGAATAAAATAATATCTTTGACATTACACTTTTCCCCAAAATATTATGAAATATTTACTAAGACTTATGACTCACCACTTTTTTTTCATTTTTCGGTTGAGTAGGCCCCCCATATCTTTTTTTCTGAGTCAATCAGTGCACAACGATGCAATATTATATTAATAATCATGATTATATTTACATGGATAGGTGCATTGGCCTATCTACGTTCAGGCTCACCCGCCTCATAATCGTACATGCTCTCTGGCCTCAATTCATATACATTAATTTCCACGCACTAACTCAAGTGTGCGCAACATAGTGTAATGCATGCACTAACCCACGTGCGTGCAACACATAAAATGTATGCACCTTGTCTTTATAACATTTCTCTGTGCACTACTCAGATGCACGCAACACCAAAACCATGTGTCCATGGCTCACCAACCTAAATGTTCATTATATTTACACTTGTTACCAACTGGCTTACCAGCCTATGTATAATTACAAAGGGTTTTGGATCAGGGACATTGCAAGATGTAGTCATGTCATGCTTAGTTTCATCATGAAGGGATGGCTCTCGTTGGAGAATAGTTGAGGCTAATGTGTGTCGTGTCTTCCCTGCCTCCAGATGGAATACCCCTCTTGACCAGGGAAAGTGAGTAAGGGGACACCTAATGAATGAATTATAAGTAAGGATGTAAGTCCCATGACCAGAGAAAAATGAGAAGAAATGATCTAGAAGGTCGAGCCTAGCTACCATTGAAGTGATAGAGGTTGGTGCTATGTACATGATATAGTTTCAGAAAAAGTGTTGGGGCAAATTGAGATGAAAAATAACCCTGCTAGCCCCTTGAATCTAGTACATGAGATATGCTTATGGGTGTTGGCCAATCACTAATAGGTTCTAGTTAACAATGTTCAAAGTGATTCCCTAAATCTCCCACTTGCACAAGGAAGACTCCAATTGTTTGGTGTAGAGTTTGTAGGCATGCAAACATTGCAACACCGGTCACAAGTGTTTTTTGTGTTCTTCTGTTGTCCATGAGTATACCAAGATGTCATCGATAAATACTTTTCGAAACTTGTACGAGTCTTCCTTGAACAACCCGTTTTCCTACACCGACTCCTCTACTGGGGGGATTACGCCAACTTCCAAAATCTTGTCAATCCCCTCCTTCACAATTATTTATAGGGTCCCTGCTTTGATTTTAGCAACTTAACAATGTGGAAAATGCTTTCATACTGGAAGTAGAAGTGTGATTCATGCAGAGAACTGGCCAAACTCGATCTATAAGGATATATCGCCACTTAGGCATTGATTGCACTTTGTGGAGGTCCTGTAATGCTTCACTCTAGGAGCTCATCCGACAAACCCTTCTTGAATGAAAATTGACTTCTTGGAGGATGTTGCCTTATGTCCTTCATGTTCACCTTGGGGAGCTTGTGGATAGGCCATATGTCTGTAACATTCTCCATGCATACCACCTTATGTCTCCATCCATGGAAAACACAAGTGGAGTAGCTGGGTGGTAGACACATAGAATTAGCAATGGTTTAATTCATTGTTGAAACCATTGGCATGAAGAGTTAAATGAAAGTTTAATACACAATCGAGATTGTAGAAAAATATTTATTACAATCACATTGGAAGGAGCAAAGTGCGCAATAAAATTAAACATTTGTTGGTGAATAAAATACCAAATAAATAATATTTGAATTTGAATTTAAATTATAATTTCTTAAAACTTTGGTTAAAAGAATACATACTTTATGGTCAACCATCATCTAATACCCAGTCAACGATATACCATGCCTATCGGTATGTATGATAACTCCTAAAACCAAAAACTCCCAGAGTCAACTTTTAAACATCGAATTCATTTTATATCTATACTCTTATATTTATGACCATATTTACTCTTGCATATTTATGACCATATTTATTAACCATTTAGACATTGTTTTTTAAAATATTGTTTTTAAATAAATATTACTAGTGAAACCTCTTTTCCTATACTAGTTTTGGAGCTATGTGAATAATATTATCTCATGTTGCATGTTTTTGTGGGACTCCTACTTGGTGTGAATCTCTTGGTCCTCTATGTTGTTGGAAATATTGTCATTGATGGCAAAGGCTGAGCAAGTAAGAAAATCAGTGTATGGTTGAGTTTTGGATGGGCGCGTATGATCGCTGAAGAGGGTCGCCGACAGCTATCATATCTGCAGAAGCTGTGAGGGAGATAAGCCATCAAGAGATCGGAGTTCTCAAGGTCGTGAGAACCGGGACATTAAAAATCCCGAAATCCCGACATAATCGGGACCGTCCATTTGGAAGGATGCGGGGCAGCAATCGGGCGCCACCGGGAGAAAGGCTTCATCGGAGAATTGGGAATCGGAGTTTCGCGAGTCCTGTGAATAATTTCATCACACATCGTGAAATCGCGATATGCGATTTCCCGATAAGGAAAATAGCGTGTGGGCCACCCTGGAGGACAGGTGGCAGGTGCTTAATCGGAGAATCGGGAATCGGAGTTTCGCGAGTCCCGTGAACAAGTGCATCAGACATAGCGAAATCGTGATATGTGATTTCCCGATAAGACAGATAGGATGTGGGCCACCCTGGAGGACAGGTGGCAGGTCAAAGGCCCGTCGGAGGACCAACATATCGAGAATTGGCAAATCGGTATTCCCGTGAACGAAGGATCGGGGAGGAAACCCCGACGCAGAATATGAACCGTCCATTCGGTGGGACGCATGTCAGGAGCACGAAGGAAGTCAGGGATCGACAAATCACGAACTCAAGAGGCAAAGAAACCATTACATAAGGAATTCCGAAACCCAATTTAAAAATGGGCGCGTAAGTTTCATTCAAATTTGATGAGGGACCTGAGCAATAGGGACCGAGTTTTCCCTTCACATTATTGGTTCATTATGCCAAGATCTTAAACCCTAGTCGAAGATTATAAGAGCACCATGGAGTAAACCAAAAGAGGTCGTTAGCGTTGAATGGTTTTGGATCCATGGTCTTAAGAAGGGGTCGATGCCCTTTTCTAGTGGGGATCTGCAGAAAAAGCGGGCGGTAAGGATTTTGATAAGTAGCAGGGGTCTTCTTGCAGAACGTGGAGGCTAGTTTATGACAGTAGGGACGTCTACAGGTTGCTGAGGTCTTCTGTGCAGGTCGTACGGTAGGTTTGAGGAGGGAGGAACCTCATTGTGGCAGTTGGGGTGGCAGATCTACATTGACAAAGAGTTCTCTGCAGTGGATTTAGCAACTAGAAGAGCGGAGGCATCATCTCCAGGGTTATTGTCTTGTTTAATAGGTGTTTAGGAGACTTTTGCAGCTACCTTACAATCAATAGATCTGTGTTTCCTTTAGAGATAATTGCACTTGTTGTCATTACCACTAGAAAATTGTGCATTAATATGATTTCGGGATACAAGTCCTAATAAGATGCCAGAAATGTCTCTTCTGAAAGAAGATGATGGCCAGCGCATAGAACACATGTGAATCCTGGGGTTGAAACTGCCTGATCCAGTGTGAAAATTTATGAAACATGGTCAGCAGCGAGTCTGAGGGTTAAAGCCTTCAGTAGAAGCATCCTACTAGTAGAAACTGGTGCTATCTTCAGGGGGTTGAAGCTCCCTTCCAGGAAAGGCTGGTAAACGAGAGAAGGTTGGAGCCTTCTGCAGGTAGAAGCCTGCGTACTAGTAAGAGTCTGCACTAGTACAA
>SNQJ01S0013022.1:38464-49485 GCA_010110895.2 Picea sitchensis
AACTCTAAGATCATAAAAATTGATATTTACCTTATTTGCATTTGCATAAATTATTTCCATATGAAAAGTATAAACAAGTAGAAGTGTGAATTCTAAATTCATGTTGGAAATAAGCTATCATTCTTGTGATTGAGTTCAAACTTACATCCAACAAAGCATCAAATTGAAAGAATGACCTATACTTAGCTTTAAGAATTATTTGGAATCTTGGAAGAAATAGAGAATAAACTAATAACCCTATCCAGATTTATTAATATACATAGATTTCAACGTTAATAAGATTAAAGTGCCTCGTGCAAGTTGTGTAATCAAGTAAGGTATAAACCCTAAAATATGAAAAGTTTATGAAAAATGATAACTTTTAAATCTTGTGAAGCAAATTTTCATAATTATTACTGAATTGGAATATGTGTTTTAGTATGCTTTAGTAGAAATAATACGAAGCATACTAAAACACTTCTATGCATTTTTCTACAGGAAACTTTTATTTATATTAAAAAAAAAAAATAGTTTTTTTACAATTGTCCTGTCTTTTCGACATAGGACTGATAAACATATTATATAATGGCAACATACATAGCTTAGCACTCTTTTGGTAGCTTCCAATACACAAACGAAAAAAGAACATGAAACAAGAAAGGAGGAATATAACCCTCAATACTTAGCTTCAGCACTATGACTATAAAATCTGACTACTAAGATGTTGAACTATAAAACTATATCTGATACATTCTATGCACTTGTAAGAACTTGATATTATAAGTTTAATATAGATTTTATCTAATTAAGAAAGTGTGGACCTATTGACAGACGAAATTGACCGTCCGTCAATTGGTAGAACGAGTCTGGTCCTGGGTTGTCTAATTAACCCAAGTCGTTTGGTGTAACTTGTTCTGACGGGTTTAATGGCTCTGTTAGCCAATATAAGAATCCTAAAAGAAACAAACAAAAGAAATAAATAACTATCTAATTACCAAATACTATATATCTATATGTACATACACTCTAATATAATTGTAATATGTGTATTTAGGCAGACAATATACAAATCTTGTTTATGTACATTAAATACAATTGCAAGTTTTAATCGAAACTTACGAAAATCAATGTGAAAAAAGATCGCTTCTAGGAAGCAGATAAAGAAAGAACATAAAAATACTCTTTTGTTTTTCCTTTATAAATCTAAAAAAACTTGTAAAAATTTCAATGAAACATGAACATATGGATAGTCAAAATCTGAACCATACATTCTAGTTTCAATGATAGGTAAATGACAAAAACAATACAAAGAATCTAACCTGTCAGTGAGTTAGTGAGGTGTATCCAAGCATCTGCATGAGTGGTGAACATCCAACTGCCATGTCCAAGAGATAAATCTGCAATGAACCTTATGATTGTTCTAAATAAATTAAGAGCATATATTGGTAGTTTAAGTTTTAATGACAGAAAAGGAGACACAAACATAAACATGTGATCTCATAATTACATATGATTGTAGCGAGATAAATCTGAAAGCAACCTGTGCATATTATCGTTCAATTAAAAATCAAAGACAAATCTGATTATTTTTATTGAAGATATGATCACAACATTTATATTTTGAGAAGCAAGTTGTAGATAGTATTTATAATATAAACATCATGCACATCATAGATCATTTAACCTAAATATATCAGACCTATACATGCAACAGAGTTAACAAAACATAAACAACAACATTATAAACAAAAGGCTAAAGCCAAAATGTGTATATGTCATTATATTAAGTTCTAGAATTACTTGTCCATCTCTTGCTCTCAGCCAAGATCCCTTTTATTACAAAATATGGAGTATTTAAAATGTTTATGAAAGATAAACCTCCTATCTTTTAAGATAGGATCAGATCTGAAAAAGATCTAAAAGTTACAAATATAGGAGGCCTAAAGCCTCTCATACTCTACTATATCATTCAGAATTCATTAAAGTTTTTTATCCCAATTACAAAATAAGCAAAAACATATATCTAATCCACTAAGCCCAGCATGATCCATCTTATGAGATCACCACAAGATACATCCTATCCTAAAATAAAAATGAAATAAGCAAATTAGATGTTTATTCAACTAACGTATTCTAAATTTTGAATCAGAATTGACTTGGCTACATAATCTCTCGATTTTGTAGCCAGTCTTATTATTAATATTAGAAATCCAAGTCGATCTAAATTGATTTAGCATAACAAACCAATCTTACCATTTAAATAGTAACAAAATAGAATCACAAATCTCAGATTTGATCATAGCCTTGACACTGTCATCGTTTTTTATGATGATGTTACCTGTTCTTTTCAAACATTTTTCTTGACTTTGTGCATTAGCTTTGAGTTCACAGTTTTCATTTGTTAATGAGTCATTTTGAGCTGTAAGAGCCTTGATATTATCTTGAAGGATAGGGATGTCTATGTAGTACTGACCTACCCAATATAAACAAACCCCACAATGTACAACAGGGGAAAACGATTGAGGAAGTGTATGATTGTGTGTTAAAACACTACCACTATCCACTATCAACCTTGGCCTGAGATTGATACCTGTAAATTCCTTGTCATCTTTCAGACATGGTGGGAGGTTATTTGTTTTTGGATTAGCAAACAATTTCATGTTCGGGAGTTTTAATAACCTTGGAACTAGCATCTTGTTGTTCACACAAAGATTAATCGGGCATTGTCCCTTCACGAGGGTTTTAATCCAAAGACTTTGGTTTACCATTCAAGAATTTAAGGGGATTTTCTATCATAGGTTTATCCATTACAGATATTTCTATAGGAATTGTTGTAGAAAATAAAAATAAAAATAAAAAAAACGTTTACCTCAACCGGAACGGAAAATATGGAAAATTTCCCTCCAAAGATCGAGACATATCTCTACAATGATCTAGATTCTGAGAAAATACCCATGATGAAGGTAAAAGGGCCCATTTATGTTATGGGTATTCAAGGGTTTGATCTAATTCGTCACGGTTTGCTCAGAAATGCTGCCACAAAAATGTGTCTCTAGAAGGAAAAAACGGGATTGAATAGACTGTAACAAGAGCGACTCAAAACAACTGTGGGTTTTGATGGTAGTGGTAGGAGGTAAGCCCAATATAAAATGATGGAAACAAAATTAGGGACACACCAGGGAAACCATAACATAAGCAATGGGGGTTTCAGTCATGAAATTTGGGCATTTCTAGTAATGAATGTTTAGAGTACAAAGCATGGCTCAAGACCCTAGCTCGTAATGAGAAACCTTCTAGATCAACCTGCCAACTAAAACGAAATACAGGGTACGATCCTGGTATGTTAAATTCCCACGTTATGTGATGAATGTGACCGATTTGCAAAATTTAGGAATGGATGCGTTTTTACAATCCAAATGCAAATCAAAAATTTTAAATCAAAGTTGATTTACCAAAAATTTTAAATGAACAAGCCTATAGTCCAAACGCCAATTGATTCTTGGTTTAATTACAAAGGATCAAAAATATAATCTTACAATCCAAGAGCAACTCAAAATAAGTGTTTCATTGATATATGATAAGCTCAAAGAAAAACAACATTCATCAAAAGAGGTGTAAACACATTGACCCTTTTAAAGACCAAGCCTCCGACAAAATTGCAATACGATTTTCAATTTTAATGCTTCATTCATGCTTTCAGTCATGAATGAAGCATGGAAATGCAAGATAAAAATAAATAGGAACAATCAAAACATCATTTTTACAACCAAATAGTCACCTTCAAATAGCAATATTTACAGAAGGAGGTGATGGCAGCTACAAGAATTGTCATTTGTCACTTTAAAAGGCAAAAATTATGTAGGGTTTCCAATAGGACCCCAAATTGGAATCTCTCGATCAAGATATTTCTCAATGTATGATCTCGCTTGTTGTTTGTATTAGTGAACTTCAAAATTTTACCTATTACATTAAAAAAAAATCAAAGCCTTATTTTGATAATGTCATTAAGTTATTTTACTGCTTGAAGGGGCATTACGTATGGTGAAGTTATTTATTATAATTATCTTTGAATTATTTTTTGAATTAATTAGAAAGTTTAAATTCTTACACACACACATAGGAATCGTGTTGGACTAAAGGGGAGAAAGAAGTAGAGGTAGGGAAACAAGAGGTCCTTATGCATGATCTCAAGATCAACCTACATTTCAACCATATCCTTATAGGGGTGGGAATTGGGATAGTATACATGTCAATGTGGTTAGAACCATGATACAGTTGTTCCAAAGAATGATCGATGCATCAAAAAACCAACTAAATAGAGAAACCAATGGCTATTAGGGACCAAGGGAAGGATCAACAACTCAACTTGGAGGTAACCTATATAGAGAATTAGAAAAAGGTAAAAGTACTTGAGTTTTAGGGTGATACTAATGGAGAGCTTATTGCAGAATATTTGGAGAGTATGTCCATGTGATTTTCAGTATAATTTTATACTAATAATATCAAAGGAAGTGAATTGCTATGGTGGATGATGTTGATGCCTCAACTTGGGCTAGATATTATGATGTGACCCGGGAAATATTTGAGAAATGATTCTAAGAACGTAAAATCTCATAGAAGTTCCTAAAAAATCAATTTAATGAGTTTTACTCATTATGGAACTATTGAGGTATGCCCCTCATTGGAAAAAAAGAGAGTTAAGTGTGAGAAAATTTGTATATGAATTGAACCCTGCCATCAAGGCGAGAGTTTGTATATTGATGCTCCACTCATTACATGATGATATACATAGAGTAGTACTTGTAGATGATAATAATTTTAGTGAAGGTTAGTTCAGACCATCTACACCTCTTGTTGTCGGAGGCCTAGGTAGATTTATTTATAAGGACTTGGATATAGAACATTTGTGGGGTGTAGATAAGTGCCAAGAGCACACATTGTAAGAGTTCCAAAGTAGTAGGTAGGTAAATAGGGGCCACCATTTAGACCTTATATGCAACAAGGTGGTGCACACCCTCAATAGGCATTGTAGAGTAGTACATCCAATTTTACTTAGACAAGGATATAAGGACCACCTCCTAAGAGGGGGCGTTGCACATGTGGAGAGCCCCATATCTAGAGGGATTATCCACATGGGTGTAGGGGAGTTGAATAGGAGCATAGTCAAACAACAGTTGGAGATATAGGAAATGCATAGAGGATTCATGCGATGGTCAACAACCATCAAGAAGAGCATCAATCTACAGTGTTAGAGACCACAAGTAAACTTAAGGGAATTACTTTTTCTTTACTAATTGATCCAAGAGCTACTAAAAGTTTTATTTCTCCAAATGAATTGTCAAGATGTGGTTTGATGGAAAGTATGCAAGTTAATTTTAATTTAATTGATATGGCTTCAGATTCCAAACAAGGGTTAGGAAAGTTTGTAAAGGACTATGAACTTGATCTTGGGATATGCATAACCTATGTATCTTCATATAATACTTCTTTGGGATCATATGATATAATTATTGGTATGGATTGGTTGGAACCCCATAAAGTAGTACTAGATTGCAAAAGTAAGATGCTTCCTTTTACAGATGATTTAGGACAAAGGAGAACCTTAGTGGGGACCAAGAGAATAGTATCTCTAAGAGTCATCTTAGCCTTACAACTAAAATAGAGTGTAATACCCCTAGTCCAAATCCCATTGTAAATATAATGTAATTGTACATATAGGTTGGTGAGCCAAGATACTTGGAGGTTAGAGTGCCTTTTTATATATGTATTTTAAGGCTAGAGTGTTGATGTGGTTATTAGGCTGGTGAACCAGAAGCTGAAAGGCTAGCGAGAGTATTTTTGTAAATGTAATCACACTTAGTTTTTAATGAAAACACATCACTACTGCATACCAACCATGTAAAGGAGTATGGGGGGATAAAATCTAACAGAATGGGAAAAGGGGGCTAAGAGTCTAGAAGAAGGGGATAAGCTAAGGGGACTTAATCCAAAAAGGAATATTTTAACAATATTCCTAAAGTTAAAGTCAAAAGTAGGGGATAATGCATTTTATCCTAAGTCCCTATGTGGAAACGTATCACCATGTGAGGGAACCCATGTGTGGCCCATGTAGTTCCCAACATGAAAAGTGTCAAGTTGGGAACATGCACATAATTTTTGAGGATTATCGTTCATTCTTCCATCATTAGATCATCAAGGGAAAAAAACTCACCACATTGCAGTGGGGAGGGACTTTTCATGTTTCCATTACCGTACTTGTACCTGCGGGTTGTTAGGCCCATAGGACAAGGAAGAAGCGGGTTTCCAGGCCTATGAGAAATCTCTCTAGGAGAGAGAATTGATGATAATTGATTTCCTAAGGTGCCAAGATGTGGCTACAGGGATCTGAGACTTCTTGTTCGCCCTATTGCTAAAGCCCTGGAAGGGAAGCGGGACAGCCGAAGGATTTTTGAGTGGAGAATGGGAACACTTCCTGAGGTGGGACAATCATGTGGGGAATGAGAGACTACAAGTTGTTAGTTTGAGTTGGCACCTGAGTCTGTGTTTCATGATTCTTAGGAAACATTAGCCTAGTTAGGATTTTCCTTACCCAGGTGGAGTTTAGCCCCAACTTGAGGGTGACCCGATGTTGAAAGTTTATGAGCAGTGTGGTCCAAGGATGGAAGGAACGTGGAAGTTATGCATGCAGTCGATGTTCTTTTTACCAAAGATAAGTGTCTATTTTGTGCAAATTTATATGTTTTGTTAATATTTATGCATTTATTCTCATGGTTATTTCTTGTATATGTTGTATATGTATATATTTGTTGTTATTCGCATTAATTTGAGCATTTGTGGTAGTATATCAGTTACTTGAGTGGTATCCAAGTTCATAAATTTTTGTGTGGCATTGCCCAATAGGATTATGGGGATGCTACAAAGTGGTATCAGAGCCTAATTTTCAACACTAAGCTTGCATGGTCCATTTATCAGAATGCAAAAAGTGAAATCGTGAATTATGCAGACAAATTGTTTGATAGAAATGTCAGAAAGAGTGTGTTTGTAACTTGTTTGATTAAATTACTACGGTGAAATTTGAGGAATTTCATGGGTTATTTGCAAGAATCAAGCCTAGAAACTATTAATCTCCAATTTAAATCTTTAATTGGGCGAATTAGAGCCTGCAATTGGTCGAATTTTATGTTCACAATGCACCTGGGTGAAATTGGATGAAATTGAGGAAATTTCAAGTTTCAATAGTGGAATTATGGAGAAATTCGACAAGAAGGGGGGGTCGAATTTTGTGTGCCAATGTTAAATTGGTGTACATAGGGCCGGAATTGGTCATATATAAATACACACATACCTTTAATGGTGGTCGATAAAAAAAAGTGGAATTTGGTAAAAACCCCAAAATTTATGGAGATTCGATGAGAAAGATGACGAATTTCACATGGCCAAATTCAGTCATATGAAGTTGTTATAGAGTTTCAATGGCATCCATTGAAATATTTTCTAAATTAAGTAATATTGGGAATTTTTAGAAATTTCGAAAACAAGCAAAATTCAACAAACTTGGAAGAAAATTTTGGGTATTTTCTAGTACGATGATGTCAACATGACATGGAGGCCATGTGTTAGCTGATGTGGTAGAAGAAAGATATGTACTACCACAGTGGCAAGTACAGTTTGGATGGGATGATAGTTGGCAGCTGATGTGGAGCCATGTGGCAGGCCAACTATCAATCCCACAAAACCGCAGTAAGATCTTGGAATTTTTCTAAGTGTTAAGCTATCGTAGAGTGCAGAGAGAATAGGGGGTATGGAAAGAGGTATGTTATCCCCGTAGACCTAAGAACTTGCGGTAAGAAGTGGAAAATCGACGAAGTCCTAAGGATTGGTTGGGAAGACGTGTGGATGGAGTTCTAAGAGTAAAATAAATATGGGATCACCCAAACCTATGAAGAAATTTTAAAATTTGACTAAGTGTCAGGACTTTGTGGGTGTGAAGGATATCACAGAGATGATGAAGCATAAGAAAATGACTGTGAAACCACGGTGAGATCTTAGAGAAAATGACTAAGTATAGGTGTATAATGAATACGGTGGAACATCATGATGCCTTTTGGAGGAGGCATAAGTTATAACATGAATGAAAGGGACTCATGAAACCGTGATAAACTTAAGAAAAGTTTCTAAGTATGGGAGAAAGTTAAGGGCGATGAAACACAAAAGTTTATTTTGGAGGCTGTAGAAGTTTGAAGCAAATAAATGAAGACCTTAGACCCACGGTGAAATATTTTAATGATCAAGATCTAATTCGAAGATAATCGGGTGGTGGTTGAGCATCGAAGCTAGGATTCTCGAGCTAAAATAATTCACTTACCTGTCATGCCATTAATAGTTTTCCTACTCAAATATTTTGAAGTGGGACGCGAGAATTAGTCATGAGGGTTCATGGAAAGAGAAGTCCATGTATTCACTCAAGAATGTGTATAAAAAAAAGATATTAAGAATTCAAAAGAAATCATAAATAATTTTTTTCTGATAAAATTATGAAGAACATAATGTTGTATAAAATGATGGATTTGTTAAATTCTTGTAGCCTTACAAATCTTGTTGCATACACATTTTATAGAACCAAGAACATAATTCAACGTAATAATAATTCAACAGGAAGATCAATAAACCAAGACATGGATGATGCCCAAGGAAATTACAATTATCAAGATGAAGGAATAATATTTGGTATGGTTGTGGGTGTTGCAGTAACAGAATCCAATGGGCATGGAGAAGACAGAAAGGAAGAGAGCATGAAATTGGTAGAGATGATAAAAATATTGCAAAAGGATGTCCAAAGTTATAAATTTGATAAAAAGAATCTTATGAAATCCAAGGAGCAACAAGAAGGATTTAACATAAAGTTAATGCAAAACTTGGACATAATAGAGAAGAAGAGGGATAAGGAGACTCAGTCAAGAAAATCAGGGAGTTATTGGTCTCATGATGAGAGGAGAAGAACCAAAAGTGTTGGTAGGCATCACCATCACTCCCTAAGGCATTCAACTAGGAGAAAAAACAGTGGTTCAAGTCCATCCCCTATCAGGAAGCGTAAGAAAATGTATGGGGTGGGTGAGCTACAGGGATAAATGAATAAAATAAAACCACCTACATTTGATGGTGAACACAAGAAGATTGAGGATGCTAAGACCTAGTTGTTGGGCATGAGAAAGTATTTTCAGATGCATAATTACTCTTCATAGGAAGAAGGAATAATTTTCATATATCAACTCAAAGGAAAAACATCAATGTGGTGGGATCAGTTTGTGCAAGTGCAACACATTGATGAGAAAAATGTTACTCGGAGAGAATTCAAAAGGTATTTTCAAAAGAAGTACTTAACCAAATGATACTATGATAAGAAGATGAAGGAGTTATTTGAAATCAAGCTTGGGAGTATGACCATAGATGAGTATGGAAGGAGGTTCTTAGAGCTACTAAAATATGTTTCTTTCATCAAGGATGAACAAGTTAAGATTCATAGGTACGTGAGTGGGATGTCGTCATTTATCAGTGACAAAATACAATATGATGATCCCAAGACATTAGAGGAAACCATAAAGAGAGATAAATTCCTTTATGATCATCATAGAGTAAGACCAACTTTCCAAAAGGTGTGGGAAAACATGAAGAAGAGTAATATGGAACAGAGGAGGAAGAGGACAAAGCCACCATTCTTCTAAAATAATTCTCAATGAAAGACAACTCCTAAGGAACCCGAGTTGACTGAGACAATGGGGCAAAGACCAAGGAAAGAACCTATTCAATGTTGGGTTTGTGGCGGAGATCATATGTACAAATATTTCCCTCACAAAGGTGAAGAAGTGAGGACTATTCACAATGTACAACAAGTTTAAACAATGGAGGACATGGGAAGAAATGTATCTAGGATCTACACAACTCTGGATAACAAGAAAGTTGAGTTCCAGTCGCATATGATTGAAGTGGAAGGTAAGATCAACAACCAACCCATGTCTATTTTGATTGATTCAAGAACTAGTCATAGTTATCTAGACCCTAAGATGGTGAAAATATTTCATTAGCCAAGAAGCAAGCTTGGTAAAACTTGGATGTGCAGCTAGCTACAAGAGCTAAAAGGAATATTAAGGAGATGGTTAAGGCATTCCCAATGAACATGAATGGATTAAGAAAAATGACATATTTGAATATCGTACCTTTGGGCTCATATGACTGCCTAATAAACATGGATTGGTTGGAACAACATCATGTTGTTCTATACTATTATAATAAGGATTTTACCTGCTTGGATGATGAAGGAAACCTGAGGACAGTTAGGGGTATTCCAAGAGAAGTAACCATCATAGAAGTTCGATCCTTGTAGCTAAAGAAAAAATTAAGGAAAGGATGTCAAGTATTTGTAGCACATATGGAGGAGGAACCTAAGGATAAAGTACCAAGTGTTGAAGATTATGCAGTCTTAAAAGAGTTTGAATATGTATTTAAAGAAATATTGGGGCTTCCACCCAAGAGATATATTGGTTTCTCCATAAATCTAATGCCTGGAGCAGCCCCAATATACAAGATGCCTTATAGGATGAGTACACCAGAGTTGAAGGAGTTGCAAATGTAGTTGGAGGAACTTCTAAAGAAGGGGTATATACACCCAAGTGTGTCTTCTTGGGGTGCCCTAGTATTATTTGTGAAGAAAAAGGATGGAACCTTCAGAATTTGCATTGACTTTAGGCAGTTGAACAAGGTAATTGTGAAGAAAAGTATCCTTTTCCAAGGAAAGATGATCTCTTTGATCAACTGAAATATGTAAAGGTATTCTCTAAGATTGATCTCAATTCAAGCTATCACCAGGTAAGAATTAAGGAAGAATACATTAACAAGACTACCTTTAGAACAAGGTGTTGGGTTACGAAAAAGGTATAAATATCTCCCTTTTTTCCACAGTTCATGAATTAATCATGATTGACTTTTCAAATAATTAGGGATAAATAGGAAAGAACATGATTAATATGTCTCTTAGAGTTGTTATT
>SNQJ01S0013022.1:49495-61583 GCA_010110895.2 Picea sitchensis
AGCATAAGAAAATGACTGTGAAACCACGGTGAGATCTTAGAGAAAATGACTAAGTATAGGTGTATAATGAATACGGTGGAACATCATGATGCCTTTTGGAGGAGGCATAAGTTATAACATGAATGAAAGGGACTCATGAAACCGTGATAAACTTAAGAAAAGTTTCTAAGTATGGGAGAAAGTTAAGGGCGATGAAACACAAAAGTTTATTTTGGAGGCTGTAGAAGTTTGAAGCAAATAAATGAAGACCTTAGACCCACGGTGAAATATTTTAATGATCAAGATCTAATTCGAAGATAATCGGGTGGTGGTTGAGCATCGAAGCTAGGATTCTCGAGCTAAAATAATTCACTTACCTGTCATGCCATTAATAGTTTTCCTACTCAAATATTTTGAAGTGGGACGCGAGAATTAGTCATGAGGGTTCATGGAAAGAGAAGTCCATGTATTCACTCAAGAATGTGTATAAAAAAAAGATATTAAGAATTCAAAAGAAATCATAAATAATTTTTTTCTGATAAAATTATGAAGAACATAATGTTGTATAAAATGATGGATTTGTTAAATTCTTGTAGCCTTACAAATCTTGTTGCATACACATTTTATAGAACCAAGAACATAATTCAACGTAATAATAATTCAACAGGAAGATCAATAAACCAAGACATGGATGATGCCCAAGGAAATTACAATTATCAAGATGAAGGAATAATATTTGGTATGGTTGTGGGTGTTGCAGTAACAGAATCCAATGGGCATGGAGAAGACAGAAAGGAAGAGAGCATGAAATTGGTAGAGATGATAAAAATATTGCAAAAGGATGTCCAAAGTTATAAATTTGATAAAAAGAATCTTATGAAATCCAAGGAGCAACAAGAAGGATTTAACATAAAGTTAATGCAAAACTTGGACATAATAGAGAAGAAGAGGGATAAGGAGACTCAGTCAAGAAAATCAGGGAGTTATTGGTCTCATGATGAGAGGAGAAGAACCAAAAGTGTTGGTAGGCATCACCATCACTCCCTAAGGCATTCAACTAGGAGAAAAAACAGTGGTTCAAGTCCATCCCCTATCAGGAAGCGTAAGAAAATGTATGGGGTGGGTGAGCTACAGGGATAAATGAATAAAATAAAACCACCTACATTTGATGGTGAACACAAGAAGATTGAGGATGCTAAGACCTAGTTGTTGGGCATGAGAAAGTATTTTCAGATGCATAATTACTCTTCATAGGAAGAAGGAATAATTTTCATATATCAACTCAAAGGAAAAACATCAATGTGGTGGGATCAGTTTGTGCAAGTGCAACACATTGATGAGAAAAATGTTACTCGGAGAGAATTCAAAAGGTATTTTCAAAAGAAGTACTTAACCAAATGATACTATGATAAGAAGATGAAGGAGTTATTTGAAATCAAGCTTGGGAGTATGACCATAGATGAGTATGGAAGGAGGTTCTTAGAGCTACTAAAATATGTTTCTTTCATCAAGGATGAACAAGTTAAGATTCATAGGTACGTGAGTGGGATGTCGTCATTTATCAGTGACAAAATACAATATGATGATCCCAAGACATTAGAGGAAACCATAAAGAGAGATAAATTCCTTTATGATCATCATAGAGTAAGACCAACTTTCCAAAAGGTGTGGGAAAACATGAAGAAGAGTAATATGGAACAGAGGAGGAAGAGGACAAAGCCACCATTCTTCTAAAATAATTCTCAATGAAAGACAACTCCTAAGGAACCCGAGTTGACTGAGACAATGGGGCAAAGACCAAGGAAAGAACCTATTCAATGTTGGGTTTGTGGCGGAGATCATATGTACAAATATTTCCCTCACAAAGGTGAAGAAGTGAGGACTATTCACAATGTACAACAAGTTTAAACAATGGAGGACATGGGAAGAAATGTATCTAGGATCTACACAACTCTGGATAACAAGAAAGTTGAGTTCCAGTCGCATATGATTGAAGTGGAAGGTAAGATCAACAACCAACCCATGTCTATTTTGATTGATTCAAGAACTAGTCATAGTTATCTAGACCCTAAGATGGTGAAAATATTTCATTAGCCAAGAAGCAAGCTTGGTAAAACTTGGATGTGCAGCTAGCTACAAGAGCTAAAAGGAATATTAAGGAGATGGTTAAGGCATTCCCAATGAACATGAATGGATTAAGAAAAATGACATATTTGAATATCGTACCTTTGGGCTCATATGACTGCCTAATAAACATGGATTGGTTGGAACAACATCATGTTGTTCTATACTATTATAATAAGGATTTTACCTGCTTGGATGATGAAGGAAACCTGAGGACAGTTAGGGGTATTCCAAGAGAAGTAACCATCATAGAAGTTCGATCCTTGTAGCTAAAGAAAAAATTAAGGAAAGGATGTCAAGTATTTGTAGCACATATGGAGGAGGAACCTAAGGATAAAGTACCAAGTGTTGAAGATTATGCAGTCTTAAAAGAGTTTGAATATGTATTTAAAGAAATATTGGGGCTTCCACCCAAGAGATATATTGGTTTCTCCATAAATCTAATGCCTGGAGCAGCCCCAATATACAAGATGCCTTATAGGATGAGTACACCAGAGTTGAAGGAGTTGCAAATGTAGTTGGAGGAACTTCTAAAGAAGGGGTATATACACCCAAGTGTGTCTTCTTGGGGTGCCCTAGTATTATTTGTGAAGAAAAAGGATGGAACCTTCAGAATTTGCATTGACTTTAGGCAGTTGAACAAGGTAATTGTGAAGAAAAGTATCCTTTTCCAAGGAAAGATGATCTCTTTGATCAACTGAAATATGTAAAGGTATTCTCTAAGATTGATCTCAATTCAAGCTATCACCAGGTAAGAATTAAGGAAGAATACATTAACAAGACTACCTTTAGAACAAGGTGTTGGGTTACGAAAAAGGTATAAATATCTCCCTTTTTTCCACAGTTCATGAATTAATCATGATTGACTTTTCAAATAATTAGGGATAAATAGGAAAGAACATGATTAATATGTCTCTTAGAGTTGTTATTGAAGTTTTATTAAATAGATTCTAAATTACGATTGGAATGGTTTGGTTTTGTTGCAGAATTGGATAAAATAGTTGTCAAAGATAACCAAAGAGATTTTGGGTATGCACGAGCTATTGGGAGTTGAAGACTTTTAGGCACAAAGCAGTTTTGGAGATAATCAATTATCTATGTTGTAACTTTATAATAGTAAAGCAATCCTGAGGATCTTTCGATCCTCAGGATAGCTTGATTTACCCAGACTATTGTAATATATAAGAGGGTAATAGGTTCAAAAAACATATAGAATAAATCACATTCAAGGATTCGGAATAGAGAATTGCTCAGTGCAAACAGTTGTTGTAAATGTTTCACCATTTATGGAATCAATGAAAGTTTTGAGTGTTTCTACCATCCCTGCGTTTTGAGTTTCTCGTAGCAGTACTTCTGAAGATCGAGGGCCCAATCTGAAGGAGCTACTGTCCCGTTTTGTAATTGTATTAGTTCGAAGTTTGATTTCTGTTTTGTGATTCAGATCTCTTTTAATTGCATAAGTGTATCAATGAATTGATGATTGTTTTTAGAAGTCAAACATTTCCCTTAAGTATTAATGATTGCCATTATGATTTCCATTTTTGAAGTTATCGCTTGACAGCTCCTCACATTTTCATCCGCGTTGTTCCTTTTCCTTAGATTTACAATTGTTGTTCCTTTCGGTTAAAGTTACATTAGTTGTTCCTTTCAGTTAAAGTTACGATAGTTGTTCCTTTTGGTAAAAGTTACATTAGTTGTCCCTTTCGACTAGATTACAGTTGTTGTTTCTTTCCATAGATAGAGTAATTCGTTATTTCCTTTTCGGTAATTAGAATTCATAATTGATAGATTAATTCTACAAGTCTTTTCTTAGATTCGATTACTGCTTTGTAGTTAAGTGAATTCAATAGATTAATTAGTTCCTTTTCATTTTACAACATTTTAGTAATTTGATTTCAATTCCATTAGTTCTCAGAATCTTTGGTGAACATTTGAGGAACTTAATTATTGATGAACTCAGGTTTGGTTTAGCTACATGATTTTAGGCTACCTGCATAGACTTTGCTGATATTCTTGAGATAAAAGACGAATCTCCTAGTTGATAAATTAATGTTAAACTAAGGTTGTTTTTAAGACATCTTTAGAGCCCAACATTTTGGCATCGTTGCCGGGGAGAATGTCAAAGGTAGCATAGGTTGCGTCTCTGGAGGACCAGGTAATGAAGACAGAAGGTAAGAACCTACGCAAGTAATAAGTAAAATGCTTATGCCAACGCTTACCTCCAATTGACACTTAAGAGGCTTCGTAGGTGTTTCTTTTGTTGTTGTGTGAAGTGTGTATGACTAGAAAGAAGGATATTGAAAAACCAAAAACCCCACCAAAAGCTACCAAAACCTAGGGTTCGGTGATCCCTGGAAGAAGCACTTTCATAAACGAAATCATCAAAAAGAGTGAATCCCAAGCTTTAGTTGGACCTAGGAAAGGATCCATCCAAATCCCTCAGGCAGTAGTTTCACCAACTACGGCCCACGCTGAGATTCATAGAAAAACTGAAGGGACTGAGAAAAGCTTTCAGAGCACAGATCTCCCACTGCTCAAACCTTTAGAAGAGGGAATCTCTAATAATCTAGAGGAAGGAGTAGGAGAAACTAGCGAGGTTGACAAGGTAGACCCACCACCACCACCCGACCCTAAGTCTCCTGCGAAAGAAGAAGGCATATTTGAAATTCCAGATAAAGGGAGTGCAATCAAATTTCCTGAAAGACCAAATAATCAACTATTTCAAATAGAATACCCAGATCAAGAACCTCCTCAAAATTTTTGGCACATTTTCGATCAAATGGCACAACCAAATCAACAACGACCCCAGACCTCCATGCTGGAATATCCAATAGTTAACCCAATTGTCAATGTCCCTATGAAAGCAATCCCCTTACAACACCTGCCAACCTTCCATGGATTGATTTTAGAAGACCTCGACGTATTCTTATTTGAATTCGATGTCCTATGTAGAGGGTATGATTACACCTCTAAACCCCAAAAATTAAAAATGTTCCCCTCTACCTTGAAGGGAGCAACCTTATGTTGGTTTATGGGATTGGGAGGTCAAACCATCGATTCTTGGGATCAAATGAAACAAATCTTCTTGTTAAAATATTAGGACTATTGTAGAACTAGAGACCTAAAAGATGAAATCTTTCAAATGACTACAAAAGAAAATGAATCATTAGAAGAATGCGTCGAAAGATTTCAGTATAACTTGCAAAGATCACCCTACGGTACATTACCAGGTGAAATACTCAAAGAAACTTTGATTAAGGGCATGAAAGATGAATGGGTAGAAACATTGAATCTAATGGGGAAAGGTGACATTTATAAGGAAACTTATGAAGACATTGTTCCATTGTGTATCAGGTGCTCACGAGGAAATACATGGACCATGTCAGGAATGCGGACGCTCCTCACAAGAAACAACAATATCACCAGCGGGGGTGTTACATGAGTTAAAGTTGGTAATCTCTTAGAAAATTTTAAAACAGATATTTTGAGCACTCTGACTACACAATTGGATGTATTGTAGGCCAAACAAAAAAAGGTAGAAACAGAGCAGACCTTGGCTATATTTTTCCATAGGTGCAGAAAGAAACATGGTCCAAGAGAATGCCCCTTGGATATAGTTCGGGTTTGTGCTATTTGTGCCAAGGATCATGACACAGACAATTGTCCATCACTCCTTGGATTGAAAGTTGTATTCAAAGAAGAAGAAGAGGAAACAAAACCATTATATCTGATGGCTCAAAAGTGTCAGTGGTAGTCCCAGACTCAAAATACATTACAGGACCCTTCCTCTTTCTTTCCTAGACAGTATAATCAACAACAGAATTTTGGCAGCACGTGGTAGGGCTAGACATTTACTAATCAGAACTGGCAGCCCCAACAATACCCACCTACAATTCCCACTTGGAAAAACCATCCCGCTACAAACCCCAACTGGAAAAATCAACCAACTACAAGTTCCAATTGGCCCAATTCGCAATACCCCACCTTATCCTGGAAAAACTCGAATAATACCTACCCTCCACAATGGGCTAACCTGTCTACTCAAAACTCAAATCGGAACCAGAATTGGCAACGCCCCATGGGGATGACCTCTCAAACCTAACCCTCGTTACAGACCCCACTCCAATTGACACAGAACCCCCAATCACAATTACGCCACCAATTTCTTGCCCAACCCCACCCAAATCCAAATACCAGATCATCTAAGCTCATCCAGATTATGGAAAGTGGAGAAGGGGAAATCACTTCGGTAGGATGCAATGAACTCCAGTTGATATTGGGGCATATAATTTCCCCTGAACAAAATAACGATCCCCAAGAGCAGGGGAATTAAAAACAACCAGCAATAACACCCTCGACTGTGGTAATAATGAAAGAAATCAAGTAGGGGGGGAACACAGTTGAATCACATGACTCTGATAAACATGCAATTCCCTCCCCTCCGTCCCCGAAAGACTGATCATAGCAAAACCCATCGTATATCCTGACTTCGACATTGTAGGGGAACTCAAGAATTTATACATCAAAATTCCACTCCTGCAAGCCTTGCAAGACATACCGATCTATGCAAAGACAATTAGGGAGCTATGTGGGAGGAAACCCGTCAGAAAAATAAAAAATTCATCATCAATAGTTCATGTAGTGGGAGCCTTATCTGATCTAATTTTGGGTAGAGAAACACCAGTCAAATATGCAGATCTAGGGAACCCCATAGTAACAGTGCAGATTCAGGGTTGTTCCTTTCCAAATACCCTAGTCAATTTGGGGGCGGCCATCAACATTCTAACTATGGAAACCTACAATGCCTTGGGATTTCACTCTTTCGACCCAACCTCGATTATGTTGCAATTGGCTGATTGATCAGTGTTCAAACCACTCGACACACTACATGATATAGCCATTTCAGTTGATTCCTGGGAATATCCCACAAATTTTCTCATCATCAACCCAAAAAGTGGCCTCGAAGGGAATCCACTGATATTGGGCAGACCATGGCTTGCGACAACTGATGCGTACATAGGATGTCGATCGGGTACAATGAAAATTGCGAGAGGAGGTGTTATAAGGAATCTCATCTTATATCCTCCAGCCAAACCCAGTCCAATGATCGTACACCTGTAATTGCCACCTCCATGATATCCAGAGAAGGATCTGCGTCCCCCACTCACGATGGAGGAAGCCCTCAAGCTCAAGAGCTAAGTAGAGGATGATGTAATCAGTGGGTTTATCAACAACCCAACCGTTGTAAGTAACCCAACATGCCAGATGCTCCAAGCTATTCTAGACTATGAAGCACAGGGAGACCCGCTGGAAGATTTAATGGAACAACAAATTCTGACTACCATTGTCCACAACAACAAAGCCATCGAGATCGCCCCAGGGAAGTCTCTGAACATTAATGCCAACCTAGAAGAGCAACAACAACAAAAGCTAATCCAAACCCTCTCTAAATACCATCAAGATTTTTCTTGGGAGTACTTTGATATGAAAGGTATTGACCCACAACTCTGCACACACCACATTTATATTGAGAAAGACTCTCGACCTATCCAACAACCGCAAAGAAGACTGAACCCTCACCTCAGAGATATTGTTAAAGAAGAGCTACAAAAGTTGTTGGATGCAGACTTTATATACCCTATCTCAGATAGTCGATGGGTTTCCCCATTAGTCATCGTTCTCAAGAAAAACGAGAAGTGGCGAATTTGTGTTAATTACAGGGAACTTAACAAAGCTACTCAAAAACACTACTTTCCATTACCCTTCATCAATCAGGTCCTGGATACCTTAGCAGGGAAGAAATTCTTCTCTTTCTTAGATGGTTTCAGCGGCTACAATCAGATCTAGATTATCCTAGAGGATCAGGATAAAATGACATTCACATGTCCTTGGGGTACCTTTGCATACAAAGTATTTCCCTTCAGACTTTGTAACACTCTAGCTACATTCCAAAGGGTCATTCTGAGCATATTCAGTGATCTGATTAGTGAAGGGATTGAAGTCTACATGGATGATTTTACTCTGTGTGGAAACAATTTCGATCAAGCCTTGACTAATATGGAGAAGGTATTAGAATGGTGCATCGCCACCAGGTTATGCTTAAGCCACAAAAAATGTCACATGATGATGACAGAAGGTGTGGTATCGGGGCATTACATTTCTACAGATGGAATTAGAGTAGATCCAACAAAAATCAAGGTAATACTTAATCTACCTACTCCACACACACAAACTGAGGTACATAGTTTCCTTGGTGCTTCAGGATACTATCACAGATTTATGCCAAATTTTTCAAAAACTGTTGCACCCTTACATGCTTTGACTAGTAATGTAGAATTCCAATGGTCTAACAAATGTGACTTGGCTTTTGAAAGACTCAAGAAGTTGATCTCAATAGTGCCAGTGTTGAGAGGACCAAATTGGAAAACACCATTTTAAATTTCCACTGATGCCTCAGACATTGCCATAGGCGTTGTTCTGGGATAGGAAGAAGAAAAGAAACCCTGCGCCATTTATTTCATTAGCTAGAATCTAACTCCAGCTAAACTTAATTATACAGTAACATAGAAAGAGTTTTTAGTTGTTATACATGCCATCAATAAATTTCATCATTATATAACAGGCTATCCAGTTATCATGTATATTGATCATTCTACCATTAGATATCTAGTTAATAAACCAATTACTAATGGACGGCTCACTCGATGGTTATTGTTATTGTAGGAATTTGATATCACCATCAAATATCGAGCCGGGAGAGAAAATCTTGTCACAGACTTCCTGTCCCATATCCCAAAAACAGATGACTCATTGACAATTGAGGATCAATTTCCATATGAGCATTTGTTTGCTATCAACACAAAACCACCTTGGTATGTGGATGTAGCAAATTATCTGGCAGCAAGGAGATTACTGACACATTTATCATCAAAGGAAAGAAGACTGATTATCCAACGTAGCGCACGATTCACTTGGATCAACGGATATCTTTTCCACACAGGAGCTGATCTCTAGATCCGACGATGCGTATGAGAGGACAAAATCTATGACATATTGAAAGAAGGACATGACGAACCCTGTGGGGGGCATTTTGCAGACCGCAGGACTGGACACAAAATCCTATAGATGGGCTATTATTGGCCCTCAATATTCAGAGATGCTTAGAAATATGTTCAAACATTCAACAACTGCCAGCAGATGGGGAAACTAGGTCAAGTTGATGAAATGCCCTTGACAACACAAGTAGTCGTAGAACCATTTGAAATATGGAAATTGGACTTCGTCATCCCCTTTAATCCAAAGTCAAATAAAAAGGCCTATATTCTCGTTGCGACAGACTACATGACCAAATGGGTAGAGGGGGATGCTTTACCAAATGCAACAGAAGAAGTAGTCATCAAATTCCTTTTCAAATTGTTTGTACGGTATGGACAACCCAAAGAAGTAATCACTGATGGAGGGTCACAATTTATAGGCCATAGAATCACCTCCACCCTAGAAAACTATCACATTAAGCACAGAGTTGCTTCTCCATACCACCCACAGGCAAATGGGCAAGTAGAAAGCACCAATAAGGTCCTAGAGGTGATCTTGACGAAGACTGTCTCAACAAACCGATAGAATTGGGCTACTGAGCTCCCAAATGCCTTATGGGCTTATCATACAACCTGGTGTAACACCACTGGCTACTCTCCTTACAACCTAGTCTATGGTAAAGAACCCATCTTCCCAATCGAATTTGAGATCAAGACCCTAAGGATAGCCCAGGAAATTGGACTAAATCTTACAGAAGCACATAAATGACACCTTTAGCAACTCAACGAATTGGATGAAGCATGTTTTTCTGCTATGGAGCACACAGTTGTTATTCAGCAGTAGAGAGAAACTTGGCATGAAAAGCATATCAAGAAAAAATCATTCAAGAAAGGTGATTGGGCGCTTCTATATGATTCCAGATTTTAGGACTTTCCTAGGAAATTACAAACATGATGGCTAGGGTCGTATGAAATTAACGGAGTCCATGATAATGGAATGGTTACTTTGAGCACCATCGATGGGTCTGGACCACCCTTTCTGGTCAATGGACACCAGCTGCGACTTTACCACCAGCCACCTTCAAAAGATTCTTTCTATCAAGAAGTAAGTAAAGACCCTACTGTGAAGATTATGGCTAGTTGGGAAGGTAACCTAGCCACCCCAACCCCATAAATGATGTATTTTGTTTATACTATACTAACTGAGTGGTTAGTTTTTCTTTATTTTATGAAAAGTCATTTAGGAAGCAGGAATCAGGATAGATAACTACAATTAGCACCTTTTTCCATTCCATACTCTCATTTTGTCTTATCACACAGACTCTGTCTTTTACATGTTCAAGATGATGTTGTTCCTTTTTGCACACCTGTTGTTCCTTTTTGAACGGAACAACTGTTGTTATTTTTCACGCACCGGATGTTCCTTTTTGAACAGAACAACTGTTGTTCATTTTCGCACGCTTGTTGTTCCTTCTTGAACAAAACAACTGTTGTTCCTTTTTTTTGCGTGCCTGTCGTTCCTTTTTGAACGGAACAACTGTTGTTCTTTTTCACGCACCTGTTGTTCCTTTTTGAACAGAACAATTGTTGTTCCTTTTCGCACGCCTGTTGTTCCTTTTTGAACATAACAACTGTTGTTCTTCTTTTTCGCG
The DNA here is from genome assembly GCA_010110895.2 of Picea sitchensis. Classification (NCBI taxonomy): domain Eukaryota; kingdom Viridiplantae; phylum Streptophyta; class Pinopsida; order Pinales; family Pinaceae; genus Picea; species Picea sitchensis. The sequence goes on from SNQJ01S0013022.1 coordinate 60,285, forward strand.
CGCCTGTTGTTCCTTTTTTAATGGAACAATTGTTGTTCCTTTTCGCACGTCTGTTGTTCCTTTTTGAATGAAACAACTGTTGTTCCTTTTTTTGCACTTGCTGTTCCTTTTTGAATGGAACAACTGTTGTTCCTTTTTGCGCGCCTGTTGTTCCTTTTTTAACAGAACAACTGATGTTCCTTTTTTCGCGCACTCACTGTCCTTTCAAACAAAACAATTGTTGTTCCCCTCGAAATAAACAACCGCCATTACCTTTGTGCATTTGTTGTCCCTCTAAGTATCGTGTTGTTCATTTTGTCATTCCCCTCCTTTACTATTGAAACGTTATCCATTCCTTCGTAGTGTGGCTTTCATCAAATAATTTTCACCAACACTGTTTCTAATTGTCATTTCAATGATTTGTCATTATTTTGTGGATGCTCCCTCATACCTTATCAATTTTTTTTTTGGAATAATCCCTCTGAAATATCTTAAACCTCATTCATAATCGATCGCCACCATAAGTTGTTTCTTTCCCCTATATATAAACAAATATAACTGAATGATATTCTGCCCCTATATTATAAGGATTCTTCAACACACTTTTACTTGGCATCTCTATACTTCCTTATACCATCCCTTACTCTTAAAGAGTAGATGAGCCTCCCTAAATAAACACCTAAAAAAAAACACATATATATTATATATAATAAAAAATTTCCATAAAGAACGGGGGGTCTCATCACGAGCCAACCTACCATGATCATAGGATACTAATGAAAGTGACATTCCCACTATGGATACCACACCAGGGCAATGGCCTTTGACACTTTTTGTCAAAGGACAAGAGGTCTCATCACAAGATGGCTTGTTCACTTACGTTACAATCTAGAGAGTGACATTGTCATCATCTGGCTACCAAACCAGGACAATGGTCTTCTTGGGATAAGACAATTCAAATATTTATTAAGGAAAGATTAAAACAAAAGATACGCAATAAAAATCTTTTTTTTTTCATAAAAGAATGGTGGGTCTCATCACGAGCCAACCTACCACGATCATAGGATACTAACGAAATTGACATTCCGACTATGGCTACCACACCAAGGCAATGGCCTTTGACACTTTTTTGTCAAAGGACAAGAGGTCTCATCATGAGTTGGCTTATTCACTTACGTTACAATCTAGTGAGTAGCATTATCATCATCTAGCTACCAAACCAGGATAATGGTATTTTTTGAAAAAAGATGATTTGCATGTTTATGAAGGATACATGCTCATCTATGGGTTAAAAGGCAACCCTGCCGAGGCTATGGACGC
>SNQJ01S0013022.1:67606-97815 GCA_010110895.2 Picea sitchensis
ACTAGGTCAAATGGGGTAAGATTCACAAACTCTTCATAAAGAGGGAAACTGGAATAGATCTTTGGATCAGAGGAGAGCCTCCAAAATCCTTCCCAGCCATCATGCGACATAAGACATTCATGAAAAGGAAAGGGGTCGTGGACTCATTAGCTCCTATCCATTTACGGGTCATACGTTCAGGTACCACATACTTCAGAGAACTTAAAGAAGAAGCTCTTGTTTCTTCTAAGGTAAGATGGGATGCATCCTCTGATGAGGTTAAAAATAGAGAGCCCTTTGGGTTTATGAATTTCTTTGCAACAACCTTTAGAGTAGAGAAGTATTCTAGACTACTCTAGGAAGAAGGGCTTGCTTGGATTGGATGTAGGTACAACCCCCCTCTTATCTGGTTTCCTCCAAAAAGTTACCAGAGGGATTATCAAATAAATAAAAAGAGATAGGACGTTGCTTTTGATGAAATCAAAAGAAGAAATGGTTTCAGGAGACCTGGTGAACCCACTTTTCCTCCCTACAGTATAACTTCTTTACATGAAAGATTCTAGCTTGGATGAGGACATGCAAGAAGGTAAGCTGGGGGGTATGTTGGGTTACGAAAAAGGTATAAATATCTCCCTTTTTTCCACAGTTCATGATATAATTATGATTGACTTTTCAAATAATTAGGGATAAATAGGAAAGAACATGATTAATATGTCTCTTAGAGTTGTTATTGAAGTTTTATTAATTAGATTCTAAATTACGATTGGAATAGTTTGATTTTGTAGCAAAACTAGATAAAATAGCTGTCAAAGATAACCAAAGAGATTTTGGGTATGCACAAGCTATTGGGAGTTGAAGACTTTTAGGCGCAAAGCAATTTTGGAGATAATCAATTCTCTATGTTGTAACTTTATAATAGTAAATCAATTCTAAGGATCTTTCAATCCTCGGGATAGATTGATTTACCCAGACTATTGTAATATATAAGAGGGTAATAGGTTCAAAAAACATATAGAACAAATCGCATTCAAGGATTCGGAATAGAGAATTTCTCTGCGCAAGCAATTGTTGTAAATGTTTCACCAGTTATGGAATCAATGAAAGTTTTGAGTGTTTCTACCATCCCTACGTTTTGAGTTTCTCGTAGCAGTACTTTTGAAGACTGAGGGCACAGTCTGAAGGAGCTACTGTCTCATTTTGTAATTGTATTAGTTCGAAGTTTGATTTATGTTTTGTGATTCAGATTTCTTTTAATTGCATAAGTGTATCAATGAATTGATGATTTTTTGTAGAAGACAGACATTTCCCTTAAGTATTAATGATTGTCGTTATGATTTCCATTTCTGAAGTTATCGCTTGACAGTTCCTCACATTTTCATCTGTGTTGTTCCTTTTCCTTAGATTTACAATTGTTGTTCCTTTCGGTTAAAGTTACATTAGTTGTTCCTTTCAGTGAAAGTTACGATAGTTGTTCCTTTTGGTAAAAGTTACATTAGTTGTCCCTTTCGACTAGATTACAGTCGTTGTTTCTTTCCACAGATAGAGTAATTCGTTATTTCCTTTCCGGTAATTAGAATTCATAATTGATAGATTAATTCTGCAAGTCTTTTCTTAGATTTGATTACTGCTTTGTAGTTAAGTGAATTCAATAGATTAATTAGTTCCTTTTCATTTTACAACATTTTAGTAATTTGATCTCAATTCCATCAGTTCTCAGAATCTTTGGTGAACATTTGAGGAACTTAATTGTTGATGAACTCAGGTTTGGTTTAGCTACATGATTTTAGGCTACCTGCATAGACTTTGTTGATATTCTTGAGATAAAAGACGAATCTCCGGGTTGATAAATTAATGTTAAACTAAGGTTGTTTTTAAGACATCTTTAGAGCCCAACACAAGGTATGGGCATTATGAGTTCATAGTGGTGCCATTTGGGTTATCAAATGCACCAACTACCTTCATGTGTTTAATGAATGATATTTTTTAGAGAATACTTGGATAAGTTTTTCATTGCATTTTTGGATGACATATTTATTTACTCAAAATATGAAGAAGAACATGAGAAACACTTGAGGATGGTGCTACAAGTATTGAGAGAACATAAAAATTTTGCAAAGTTGAGCAAGTGTTCATTCTACCAGTGACAGATATGTTACTTGGGGCATATTATTTCAAAGGAAGGGATAAAAATGGACCCTGAGAAGATAAAAGCCATTGAACGGTGGCCAACACTAAGGAATGTATCTGAGGTGAAATCATTCATGGGACTTGTAGGTTACTACAAAATATATATTGAAGGATTCTCAAAGATTGCACACCCAATCACTTCCTTGCAAAAGAAGGGTGTGAAGTTTGAGTGGACACCAGATTGTGAAAGAAGTTTCCAACACTTAAAGTATTTTTTGACTAGTGCTCCAATATTAAGGATTGTTGATCCAAATGAAGACTTCATTGTATGCACAAATGCATGTAAAGAAGGACTTGGTGGAGTTCTTAGTCAAAATGGACATGTGGTGTTCTATGAATCAAGAAAAGTAAAGGATCATGAAATACACTATGCTACTCATGATTTGGAATTGGAATCCATATTGCATGCCTTGAATATGTGGAAGCACTACCTCATGGGGAAAATATTCGAGTTGAGGGCATACCATAGTGGTCTGAAATATTTATTTGGACAATGAACTTTAAATGCGAGGCAAAGCAGATGGTTAGAATTCCTCAGTGAATATGATGTTTATATAAATCATATCAAGGGTAAGGAGAACAAGGTGGTTGATACACTTAGTAGTAGAGTGCATGATATGCATGCTACAACCATTAGCATGTACCAAACATATTTGAAATCCATAATTCTAGAGGCTACAAAATCAGATCAACAATACATGGAGATAAAGGAAAATTTTCAGCAAGGTGATTTGTAGAAGAAAATGGAAAACTATAAGCTGGAAAATGATGAAATTCTCATATANTACCAAACATATTTGAAATCCATAATTCTAGAGGCTACAAAATCAGATCAACAATACATGGAGATAAAGGAAAATTTTCAGCAAGGTGATTTGTAGAAGAAAATGGAAAACTATAAGCTGGAAAATGATGAAATTCTCATATACGGGGGCATAATTTATGTGCCAAATTCTCAAGGATTGAAAATTTTGACATTAAAAGAAATGCATAATGTTCCTTATGTTGGACACCTAGGTTACCAAAAGACTATTACAACTGTCAAGAGCCAATATTATTGGCCAGGTATGAAGAAAAAAGTGGTTGATTTTATTGCTAGGTGTTTGGAATGCCAAAATGTCAAGACTGAGCATAGACACCCAACTCGGTTGTTACAACCATTACCCATTCATGAGTGAAAATGGGAAGTTGTAACGATGGATTTCATCACTAAGTTTCCCAGAACAAATAATCAACATGATTCTAACATGGTAGTGGTGGATAAACTTACTAAAGTTGCACATTTTATTCCAGTGAAGATCACTCATAAGAAAGATAACATTGTTGATATTTATATGAGAGAAATTGCTAAGCTACATGGTGTTCCTAAGACAATTGTATTTGACAGAGATCCAAAATATACATCAAATTTTTGGAAGGGATTATTCAAGGGACTTGGAAGAAATATGAGTTTTAGCACTACTTATCATCCAGAGTCAGATGGGAAAACAGAAAGGGTGAATAAGGTGATAGAGGAAATTCTAAGGATGCATGTGATGGATAAACCATCCAAATGGGAGGATTATTTTCATTTGGTGGAGTTTGTTTATAACAATGAGTATCAAACATCTCTAAATATGAGACCATATGAGGCACTTTATGGCATAAAGTGCAACACACCAATGAGAAGGGAAAACCGAGCCAAAATATTATCCATATGGATGTCAGTGGCCTCCCACCTATTCCAACTAGTTCATTTAGGCATTTTTCTAGTTTGGCAGTTTTCTCCTAGTTTTCGGGTCCTTGACTTCCAGGGCCGTTTTAAGGCCCTAAACAACGTTTTTAGGGCTCGACATAGTCAAATTGAAGTCAAAGTTTGATTTCAATGGAAACATGTGTATTCCTTGGATAGACCTTTCCAATGTGATATCGTGCTCCTAAAACGAAGATCGTATGCAAAAGTTACAACCCCGGGAAGTTGATGTATGTAATGTACCTCAAATTGTCATAATTTTTTTTTTTCCTATGAGGCATTAATCTCCAATTTCAATCTCATTTGATTATTACATTAGAAGAGAAGGACTTAGTTAAGATTAAAATCTTTGTGTATGACTTCGGTATGCCCCACCACATGATGCCATCTACATACCTATCTAACTTACTTGACAAGGAAACTCAATGGTTAAGTTTCCAAATTGGCTTATCTAAACACATCCATCTATGTGACAGGTTAAACTTAGGACTGGTGAATCCTAGTCTCTCTTTACAAGAGATTTCCAAAGGTTGCGTGCAATACTAAGGAGTCTGTTCATTCGAGGGAACGACCCTTTTATTACCATATATATACATATATAAGCCCATGGGTTAGATCCCATAATCAAAGTTGAAGGTAAGTGGCTTGGTGGTAATGCATTTCTCTTTAGTGTTCATGGTTTTTTATTATCGATGGGCATTTCTTTACAAAATATTTTAAGTTAGTGATATCCCCCTTCCCTTGCTTAGCAAAGATTTAAATAATGAGAACTTGTTCATTTTGACTTAACCAAATGAAATATTAAATATAACTCCTCCCGAACTATAAGTTAACTAAACGAAACAATGGTCGTGTATTGGTGCTAACTTTGTCGAGTTTTGGAGCATTTGTTTATTTCACAAATTAAATCTTGATGTGAGGGGGCGGGTTATTGTCAGGAGGGCGTTTAAGGATCTGCATCAATTGCTTTAAAGGTGAACCTGTGTGTCCAAGTTTTGAAGTTCTTACCTGGCCTTTCATTCATTTTAGTTACACCAACCCTACCTCGTCACATGGATTAGACTGTACTTTGTACCCTCAACATTTAATTGAGTAGGTAAGGTTCCTTCTAGGGTTTTATGTGTTTACGATGTTCATTGTGGGATTCTTCGACCGGCTCTGAGTATTACTTTTATAGCAGAGGGGTTTGTCGTCAATGAAGATTCAATTAGTCAGCGAACAGATAATGTGACTCTAAAATCCCTTGTAATTCTTTAGCTTATTTCCCTAGACAACTAGAGGTGACCCTTTGGGCACCCGTTTTCGTTTGTAAGTTATGTTATACTTTCTTATTTACACTCGAAACTACTCTTATTGATGTTCTTCTGTAAGTCTTTCTGGATGTCTCTGTGTTTGTAGAAGGGTATTGTTCAGGTGTTCCTTCCTAGACTCTTCTAAGATAACAACATCTCGAGAATGCATTTGTATCATTTTCTGTATTGTATATACGTAGGGGTTTTGTAACCTTTGGCTAACGTTATCCTTACGGTCTGTAATGTCGAGACCTGAAGTTGAACTTCGTGAGACTAGGTGAGAGTTCTTTTTCAAAATGTCGAGGTCCCACTATGTAATTTTGTATTTTAACTTCCTTCCCCACAGGAGTGAACCCCCTACTTCTATAGCTTATTAAATGTCATTTGGTTCTCTCGCATATATTGATTTATGTGGTATGTATATAGTATTTCTGGTTGGCGTCGATTAAAATATGATCTTTGTGATTCTTGGACAATCCAATGATGATATTCTACAGTATCAAACTCTTTATTTATAGTGATTACAGTCTTTATTGTGGTCTGTCCGTCTAATTTCAAAGGGTATCTCTATATTATTGTTCTATGAAATTGGTTCTAGAAGAGTTAGACCCAACCAGTTAGGTATAGTTCTGGTTATGTATGAAAAATATTATATTGTATTTCACACAGCATTCCTTCTACCATTTATGGATTAAAAGGAAAATTAGTATTGTCGATTATTGCTTTTTGTTAAGGTCGTGGCCTACTGTGTAAATATTTCCTTATTTTGTTGTTTAATTCATTTCAAGAATTGAAATGTATCACTAATGATGGGCCCTGTTGATACAAGGGTAACCATCGGGGATTTAATGTACCATCCACCCTTAGCCTGTGCATATGACCAGATGGAAAGTGACAAGGGGAAAGAAAACATGTGAGCCTACGAATCAGAAGTTGAGTATTATCTTGGAATACTTTGCTATTAACAATTATCGTTTTGTTGGTGTTTTCTTACCTTTCTTTTATATAATTAATGATATTCATAAATGATGAATCTTTCTAGGTTTTGTTTGCACAATGATTTTGGATGTCTCGTTCTCATATTCAGCGCAAAAGGTATTTGAGTTCCCTTCTGTAAACCATTCTAGAGTCCGAGAAAACACGGTTGAAAATTTTAGGTTTATAAACGTTTGGTATAGTTTCACTTGGTTTCCTATAGTGATTGGAAGAGGGAAATTCCCAAATGTGTTCTTAAATTTTTTTGGCCTGGCTTCTATGAGTAATGAATCCTTCGAAGATTTAACTACATGGTTTCTCTATTTGTTTGAAGTAATGAGATGATCATTGAATTAATCAAATCTTCTCATTGTTCGGGTTTCACCCTAACCTGCAATTTAATTTCTGTGATTGTCATTTTTAGATTGAAGATTATGTTTCAAAATTCTATGAAAATTTGAACTCATATGCATTGGATGGAAAGGAACTTATAAAAACTCTTAAGGTGTATATTGTGAAAATTGAATTGTACTATATCTATAATGCTATATCATTTTATTTCATTTCAGCATTCCTTGTGTTTATTGCCAAAATGCTTTGTCCTGTACTTGTAATAGTTAGACTGGATATTAACATTGAGTAGTTACAATGATCTAAATTTATCAGAGTAAATTAGAGTAAAGTTGTGATTTTGTGAGTAAAGTTTGCATGTATATAGTCATCACTCAATAATTCGTGGATCCCTTAATACAATGGTTATTCGTTCCAATTCGGGTCTTTTATTTTGTACAATTGGAAAGCAAAACTTAAATGTTCTATCAACATATGATCTTATGACATTTGTATATCTCTGAGTTTTGTCCTTTATGGAGTCTTCTATTTCTGTACTACCTTATATCAGAACAATGAATTTTTTTTATGAATAACCGAATTTGTACAAACTGGGGCAAAGGGTAAATTCGTAATAGGAAATACGCATTCAACCATTTTTTCTCATGTATCAAGTATTTAAAAATTTAAGGCACAAGACTATAGATGGTTTATTTGCCATTATAATTAATACTGTTCAGTTTCAGTTGTAATACATAAATATATATATGTATATACTTGACCATGATTTATGTCATACATAACTTTTATTTTCTTTTGGATTAATAGATACATAAATGAAAACCACAATTAATAGTATGAATCTGTGTAAAACTACTTACAGACACATCAATATATATATATATATATATATAATCTGTGTAAAACTACTTACAGACACATCAATATATATATATATATATATATATATATATATATATATATACAACTGATTCATTCATTATGCCTATAGACATTACTCAGATATGATTATATCAGATTGTGAGGATTAGATATGATCCATTTAGAATTAATCTAGAGGTCTATTGATCAGACATTAAGTTCAGCAACTTTCAACCAGATTTTCATCCATAGCAATACTTCGATGTAGAATTTACAAATACATTCTATCAGACATCTAATTAATAAACATTCATCCAAAGGAGAGGTATAATAACATATCTAAATCAATTCGCGGGAAGACAAAGGAAACAACCATGTTCCTCCGAACCGTAGAATAGGGCAGCCAAAATTACTTGTCCTATTCACCCCCTAGCCTGACCATGAATCCATGAGGGATAACTCGGAAATCCTCCTCAGCAATGTCATTCCATTGCATAAATCTTCTCCTTTCCTCACACTCGGCAAGTAGTGTTCATAACAACAAGCAATTAGTGATATTTTCCCCCAGCATACTAGATAGTGTCCTACCTTCCCACATATGTTATATATCCAAACAATATTTTTGCCTAGGTATTTTCCCTCCCTTGGGAATTTTCGCAGCTCCCTAAATCCCTGATTTTCAGTGGCTGCCAATGGCCAAATTCCTGATTTTCCAGTTGTAACAATCAGCCCTGAGGCAGTTCCAACATGTTCCCCACTCATGGAGTCATGGTCACCTGATTTTTAACATGGTTGTTCCATTTGTCCTCCTGCAATAATTATAAAATATTATGTTTTCATACAAGTGTCATAGTCAAATAGTTAGTTGGGTCAAATCAGATCTCTTCCCAATAGTCATAATCATCAATTACAATTTACCAAATTCGAAATTCAGAATTTCCATAAATGGCAAAAAAAATCCAAATTCGAATTTACCAAAAATGGAATAATTTTCCTAACAAATTTCAAATTCAAAAATAATTTATTTTTGGGGATGTCACATCGTTTCCCCCTTCAATAAAACACTATCCTCAATGTTTGTTCCCTTCTTGGAACAAGATTGGATGAGATTTCCGCAAATCTCCCTCCAACTCCCAAGTGGCATCCTCAGGGTTAAAGTGCTTCCATTGCACATTTACCTGAGCGACGACTCTGTTCTGAAGTGCTATTTCTCTCCGGTCCAGAATACGCAAGGGTTATGCCTAGAACTCGCCTTCTAGTTCCACCTACTCCAAGTTCCAATCGTTCATGTGAGTAGGGTCATGAACATACTTTTTCAACAAAGAAACATGAAATACGTTATGAAATTTTAGATTAACTGGAAGTGCAAGTTGGTATGCTACGGGTCCAATTCGAGCTAGTATATCGAAGGGCCCACAAAACCTAGGTGCCAACTTTGCACAATTCCCTAGATTTAGTGAACTCTTTCGGGCTTTGACTTTTAAGTACACATGATCTCCCACTTGAAACTCCAAGTGTCTTCTTTTCTGGTCCGCATAAATTTTTTGTCTGTCATGTGCCTCCTTTAAGTTCTTTTGTACCTTTCTTACCATACTTTCCATTTCTTGGAGCATCTCTGGTCCAACCATGAGTCTACCAACTGGTTCATCCCAGCTAATTGGTGTCATACACTTTTTTTCATACAGTAACTTGAAGGGGCTCAATTTAGCTAAAGTTTGGTACCCATTGCTATATGCAAATTTTACCAAGTGTAGGTAGTCTTTCTATTCACTTGGTTTTGTTCTTAAGTACATGCAGAGCATATCCTCTACGATTAGGTTTGTAATTTTGGTCTGTCCATCTGTTTGTGGATGATAACTTGTACTGGAATTAAAATTAGTATTTAGACCTGTAAACAATTATTTCCAAAAAGAGGATGTGAATTTTGCGTCTCTATCTGAGATCACCATTTTAGGAATACCATGTAGTCTAAAAATTTATTTCATAAACATTTCAGCGATGTTTATAACTTTAAAGGTAGACTTTACAGGAATAAAGTGTGCATACTTACTGAGTTTATCGATTACAACCATAATAGAATCATTTTGTTTCTGAGTTTTAGGAAAACCTATAATAAAGTCTAGTGATATGGTCTCCCATTTCCATTTTGGTACTAGTAATGGCTGTAATAGGTCATCTGGATGTTGGTGTTCGGTCTTTACCTCCTGACAATGTTATCGGATAAATTGGTAGGTGTGGACACTAACAGATCCACCTAGATCTAGAACAAAACAGGACAGGACATGACTCTTTCCCTAAGTTGTAGTCATTGAATCTACTAATAAGAAGGAATCAGTGACATACCTTTATATCGCTTCCTTAGGTCTATGTTGTTCCTGCTTCACTCTGGTGCTCTTATGAAATTAGGTCCAAGACAACACAAACCAACCAAAGTGAAGATAGCAAAGTGTATTCAATGTCAACCTATGCATATGATCAAGAAGTTATGCAATAAAACAAGAGTGATTTTATGGGAAAGGGACATGCCACTGTATTATATTAAATGAAAGTAGAAGATACAACCAAATCGCCTTGATGTCGCAAGATTCCTTTCATTGACCCTTGGTTCCAACACACACACTTGCTCTACATTTGCATGAAGAAGATCCAGTACAACTTGATAGATCAAATAGAGTCTTCAAGCTTCTATCCAAGCAGATTTATTCACACAATTATTTCACCAATTATTCATTCAATCTTGCTTAACCTTTTCCATGAGAAACCTTTCAATATATAGGAGAAGGAGAGATGGTTAAATGGATGAGGATGATCCCACTAAATCTGAGAAGTTAGTGGGATTCCAACCATGTGAATGCCAACTCATTTTCTAGAAGATTCCCTTCTAGAACCTTCGTGACCTCTTCTCTTTTCCAAGCTTTGAAACAAGTTTGCACCCTACCTATAGAGCAGACTGCGAATAGTTCGCACCCTAAGTTTGGATTTCCTACGAGAATGAAGGATTTTTGCACCCTGTAATATAGGCATCCTGTGAACTCATCTTAAAAATGTGTTTTTTGGAAGAAGACAATAATCACTTTTCTCAGGCAAAAAGTCCTTGTGGGAGCCTGAATACATCACTTGTAGAGACATCACCAGAGTGACCAAAATCATGTGTAACATAATTCCCCCCAAAGTATGAGGCCGGAACTTGTGACTGCCGAAATACTTTGTAAAATGCATGTGTGTGTAAGAAACAAGGAGCGCACCTAATCTGAAACCTGTAAACAACCAAACATATGTAGAACATATTGCCAGTTCTAAGGTAGGCATTCCCATGCTTAGATCACAAATCGTAGGTCATGGCCACCAATTATACATCGTCGATCCATGTCATCAAAATGTTACATAGCCACCAGGAATACACTGTGGATCTATGTGAGAGGACTTGAATAATGACATAGCCACGTGACATACAAAGTGGATCTATGTGTCGATACAAATCATACATGCTCCATCGTACCCTGGATAAAAAAGATTAGACCCAGGGTCTTCAATCCCATCACGTGAAAGTACGAATCTAGCCATATGATTACATGTGCCGAAGTCGAACATGATAGAAACCACTTGATTACTAGTCATTGATGAAAATTGTTAACAAGTGTGAGGGAAATCCCCATTGATGTCAATGACTTCCAAGGTATCGAAGTACAATCCGAACGAATGTGAATGAATGAGATGAAGTCAAGCACTCGGTGGAATCTCTCAATCAGGGATCAATGATGTGAAACCCCTGTTGAAAGTGAAGAGACCTGTCATTAAGGAATTCAGGTTCCAGGGTACTAAATGATTTCTAAGTCTCATTTCTAGATAATGAGTTGGATTCGACAGAATAAAACTCGTCACAGGAGGGCCTTGATGTATCTTCCATCAATGAAACGAAATAAGTGATAGATTTTTAGGGTGAAACAAAGTATGAATACAGGTTGAAATGGACACAGGGAAGGCCAACATAATAAGAATGGACAACTACAAATGGATGACTCAATAGAGGGCTCATTTGAACTTCTCTTGAACATATGAACAACACGACCAAGGACTTGGCAGCACTGACTCAAATAAGACCCAAGATATGACCTTGTAGCAAGTCAAATGAGAGACAAATGGATTTCCCAACCCAAATTTAAATGACGAATAGGGAGTGTCATGTTCAATAGCGACACTTACTGCCATTAATATGAATACAAAAACACATCCCTTTCCCAAAATTTCCCCCACTTTTTCTGGCGAGTACCTCTTTATTTTTACAAAAGATTGAGGAGGATAACATATGCTTAATGATGTAAGCTCATCCTTTGGATGAGTCACTCAGAGTATATTTAATGAACCTTAGGAAGGAGTGGTTCGGTCCTGTTGGCGACGGAAGTCACTCCTGGATTGCTTTCAGGAGCAGAGCTCGACACCCATCAGTTTTATGTCGCGGTAGTTTTGAATGGGTGATCGAATGCATAGAGACTCGGGAGGATATCACTCTAACTCAGGGACTGAGTCCGACATGTAAGGAATGAAGGAGGTCTTGATCTAACTTCAGTCAGTGGGTTGATTAAAAGGTGAGAAGGTGGAAGACTTGGCAAGAAGAGTGAGCAAACTACTTCAGGCAATAGGCCTTTTCAGTAATTTGTAAAAGAAAAACCTTGAATGCGAGATCCTCTGGTTCAGGGCTTCAAGAAACTATTAAGAAGACTTGACTGGACTCTCCAATTCCAAGTCATTCAGCGTTAGGAAAATCACAAGAATCGATTAGAGACGATGCAATTGTTACAGTGATCCAATTCTACATCATCCTACAACAGTTACAACTCAACTGGATTCTCCAATTCCGAGTCATTCTAACACAGTATAAACAAAGATGTGAAAGAAACTGACATTCATAAGACAATAAGTCTCAAAATTCCGTGCATAACCAGATCAACAATGCTTCATTAAAGTTTCACAACTGGGAGCCTTGCTCAACCATTGATGCTGACAAAATACAAATACTGAGTCTATATACTCAGGAATGTTCCCCTCACAGAGGCGTGTCCAGTCACCCAAAGCTTGGTGTCCCTTCAGTCAAACTCATACTGACATCCTTTTTTAAGTGCCACCTTAACTATGCATGGCTCCTGTGAGGAGAGTAGCTGAGCCATTAAGTGCTAGGCTAGCGTGCGTAGACTTCTCTGTTGAGTCAAGGACTTCGGCATGGCTTCTTTGAGAAAATTGATACACAGAACCTCCTCTGGCAGACATCTTGCCAGACCCTCCATCCCCTCACTTAATGAATGAAAGGAGGTTTCATCCACCCGTTCCTTCCTTCATTTACTCCAAGCGGAAACCAGGAGCGGAATCGTATTTGATGGCACCTGTAAATCACGATAATCCCCTTCGGTGACTGGATTTGACACCTTTGGCCCCTTTTCGCATAGCTCCTTTCTTTCTTGGTGACCACGGGCTGTGACCCTGTGCTATTACTCCCATAAGCATTTTCGGCATTCACGAATAGGAAGGAGATGATCCTTTCTTATCATAGTCGTGATGGGAAAAACCTCGAAATGGTTCAATAGGCCGCCACGCATTCTTGAAATCTGACGATCCTCAGCTCACCCGATGCTGCTATGGGCCCCAGGTCCTGGATGCTCTTGCTACTTCGTGCATTGGGGGTACGACGATGCCACACTTTGCTCCTCGAACTCGCAATGGACGAATCAGCGAGGAGCTCAATCGCGTGCAAGGTGTCTGCTTTAGATGGACAGTTGAGACTGCCCCTTGATACCATGGGCCCGACCCTGGATGCTTTCGGCGTTTCAGGGTTTGGGGTTTCGTGACATAAAGTAATACGAAACTTTTACCCTTCAAACTTGTGATTTCCGAAAACCGATGAGGCCAGATCTTGCGCCACGCGTCCTTAGGATGAATGGACGAGGGGGCATTCAATATTAAAAAGGAGTTGCCCTAGTTTACAGGCTCGCTTGAAGTGACTTAGCGCTAGGACCATGGGCTCAGCCCCTTAGGTGCTTTCGGCATTTCACCGATCGGTGATCTCAACTGCAACGAATGTGAGGCTCCTTGTTTCCCGAAACTCTGATCCCTGATACACCGATTGGAAGCCACGTGTCCCAATTGGATCGGACAACCCAGATTTGTCTTCAATCATGGGAGATATCTCTTGCATTAACCTCGGGGCAACTTGGCAGCCCCAAAATCCCGATGACCATTGATCAACATTATAGGTGGATCTTGATGGCTGTCAGCAAAAATTCGCCCATTTGCTCGAATTGTAACTGAAAAGAGGCTCCTCCATGCTATGCTTGGGCGCTTCCCGGGAAATCCAGCAGACCCGTGTACCTTTGTGCCCCGATACCAAAATTGTTGCTAACATTAGGCTCCATGGGGGATAGAGTCGTCCCCGCGATGCTCTAAGAACTCTTTTTTCAGATTCAGTGCCTTGCTGTTGGGCTATGGAGTCATTTATTAAGCCAAAAATAGAAAACATGACACAATATTTACAGGACAAAAGAGGCCGCCTAAGGCTTACAAAAAACATTTTTTTAAGAAATGCCCATTTACTGGGCCATCAAAAACTTCTTCGCCTTCCAAATCCTGTAACCTGTAGGTATTGTTTGAAAACACTTCAGAGATCTTGAGAGGCCCAAACCAGAGGGCATCAAATTTACTGTGTTTTCCCCTATCCTTCTTGGGTGCATCCCATTTGAGCACCAGATCGCCCATCTCGAAATATTTCCTTTTTCTCTTCCTATCAAAGGTTTGCTTGATCTTCTGCTAATGATGGTAGGCCCTATCCATGACTTGTTCCCTGATCTGTTGAACTTCCACCATCTGATGAATCCTTCTGACCATATGGTCAGGCTCTCCTTCAAGGTCCTGGAGGAATTTTGCCACAGATAAAGCGAGCTGAGTAGGGAAAACAACTTCTATTCCATAAACAAGTTGGAAAGGTGAGATTCCCAGGGACTTCTTTGTTGTCACCCGGTCGACCCATAGAGAAAATTTGAGCTTTGAATCCCAAGCCCTTTTATTTTCTTCCAATAATTTTTTAATGAGCTTGATCAGACTTTTATTGGAAGACTCCGCCAGTCCATTTCCTTAAGGATAATAGGGAGTAGAGTGGATCAGAGAAATCTCAAACTGTTCACAGAACTTGACCAAAGGCTCAAACCTGAAAGAGGCGGCATTCTCGGTGATGATTTTGCTGGGACAACCAAATCTGGCTATGATATCCTCCAAGAAGATGATAATTACTTTGTGAGAAGTACTCCTGGTAGGGATAGCTTCTATCCACTTGGTGAAATAGTCTGTCGCAATCAGGATCCATCTATTTTGACCGCTTGAGGGAGGATGAATTTCTCCAATGAAGTCCAACCCCCACTGCTGAAAAGGTGTCGAAGCTACTATAGGCTTTAATGGCAGTGATCTGAGTTGTTGCTTCCCTGAGAACTTTTGGCATTTGATGCAAGCTCTGATTTCTCTGTAGACATCAGTGAATAAAGTAGGCCAGTAATATCCATCCTTGAGGATCTTATGAGATGTGGTCTTCCAGAAATGATGCCCCCCACAAAGGTCATTGTGGAAATCAGACATGACCTTCTAGGATTCTTGTGGGCCCAGGAATTTAAAAAATACCCCTAGAGGGTCTTTCTAGTACAAGGCTCGGTCAATGAGGCAATATCTCACCGCCCTCAGTTTTAAAGCTCTTGCCTTTCTTTTTCCCATTCCATCAGGAGGCTTCAATTCTTGCAGGAAGTACAAGATATCCTTGTACCAAGTGCACGCTGCTAGTGACAAGGCACCCTGAGAGTTCTTATTGGATGACTCAACTTGCGGATTTTCTGAATAGGCATTGATGTAGCTAATCCCCAAGGCTTTGCAATTGGATTCGGCCAGCAGCTTGGCCAAACTCTGTCCCTTTATCAACTCTCTGGGCTTAATCTCCAGATCAAATTCTAGGATCTTGGTAATCCACTTCTCTCTTTTCCCATCCATGTCAGGCTGTATAAGGATGTCCTTCACAGAGGCTGAAGGAACGTAATATATCACCTTTGAGTGCAGGACATCGATCCTGAAAGATTTGAGTGCCTTTACTAAGGCATAAGCCTTCTTTTCCATGATTTCATACCTGGTCTCTGCATCTCTTAATGCCTTTCTGAAGAAGGCAATGGGTTGTTCTCACCCTTCCTCATTTCTCTGCAACAAGACCGCTGCTACTGTATCAAAAGAAGCAAAAGAGAAAATTAGGAACTCCTTGGAATAGTCGGGACTGATCAGTACAGGCGCCTCAGTCAATGCTCTTTTTATTTGGATGAAAGATTCCCTAGGTTCATCGGTCCATTTTACTTCATTTCCCTTTCTGAGCATGGCTATGATATTTTTCACCAACTCAGCAAAATTTGAGACAAATCTCCTCAAGAAATTAATCTTCCCTAAGAAGGCCTGAAATTCCTTTTTGGATCTGGGAAGCGAAAGGGTTTGAATTGCCTCGACCCTGCTAGGATCAATCCTCACTCCTCCTTCCGATACTATATGGCCTAATAGCTTCCCCTCTTTCATAGAAAATAAAGATTTTATGGGATTTAAGGATAGGCCAAACCTCCGACACTTCAGAAAACTTTCCTCATATGACTACAGTGCTCTCTGTCAGACTTGGAGAAGACTGTTATATCATCCAGGTAGATTACCACAAACTTATCTTTCTCCTCGATAAAGGCTATGTCCATGGCTTGCTGAAATGTTGCCCCTGCATTCATCAATCCGAAAGGCATCTTGGCATACATGAATGTGCCCCAAGGAGTGGTGAAGGCCATTTTTTCTCTGTCTTCAGGTATGAATGATATTTGATTATAGCCAGAAAAACCATCAATCATGGATATCCTGGCCGCACCAGTTACCCTCTGCAGTATTTGTTCCATATTGGGCAGGGGGTAATTGTCCTTCCTTGAGCTCCTATTCAAGTTCCTGAAATCGACACAGAGTTTGATCTCTCCGCTTTTCTTTCTTACTGGGACCAAATTGGCCACCCATTCGGAATATCTCAAAGGGATGATAATTTGGGCATCTAGCAATTTCTTCACTTCTTTCTCCATGACAGGTAGCAACATGGGATTTATCTGTCTCAGCTTCTACCTGAATGCCTTAGCCTCTTCTTTCAGTGGAATCTTGTGTTCAATGATAAACGTGTCATAAGTCTTGAGGTCTTCGTATGTCCATGCAAACACATCAGCAAACTCTTTCAGCAACTCAGTATATTTGGCCCTCTATTCTCTGGTCAAACTACTTGATAATTTGACAAACCTAGGCTCCTCTTGTGTGCCCACGTCGCATTTAGCTGTATCAGTGTCTTCATTTGAAACACCACCCTTTACTGCCACATCATTCTTGTCAAACAATCTTTCTAAAGGGACTAGTCCCCTTGGAATGTGATTGCTAGGCAGCTGAATAATCTGGTGATTAGCAATTTTATTTGCAAACACCTTAGGGTGAGGTTCACCCTTCGGGTCGGGATCCTGATCAATGTGCAATGCCGAAAACTCATCGACGGTCCGAAGAAATTTTTTTATTTCAAGATCGTCCTCAAATACCTCCCAGTGCTTTACATTGTCCGGGATGGATGGTCTGTATCTTATTTCGACCTCACCATGGATCTTCGGTGGCAGAGGGACCTTGAACAGACTAGCTGAGACGGCTAAGGAGTCGACCGAGGTATTTTCTTCCCTTGGGACAAAAGTAATGTTGAAAGCTGAGAAGAAATTATCAATCAGGTCCCATACCTCATTTCTGTAACTCCTGAGAAGAGGATGCTTGGCCTGATAAACATTCCTAACCTGTTGGATTATCAATTCTGCATCTTCGACCATGGACACCTCTTCAATTCCCATTTCTTTTGCAGCCCTCATACCCAAAACAAGAGCTTTGTATTCCGCCACATTGTTGGTAGTTTCAAATTCTATCTTGTACGACAGGGATATAGTCTCTTGGCAGGGCGATATGAAAATCACTCCATCGCCAGCACCCATACTGGAGGAAGCTCTATCAAAGAACATCTTCCAGACAGAGGTGATTGGAGGAGGTATCTGCTGATTAAGAATAGGCGGATTTCTTACCTGTAAAGGGACCTCAGGAGTTCCAGTGATCTGTAACAAACTAGACCCTAAGTCGGTGTCAAGTGCAAAGATGGGGTGGTTAGTGGGTTTTGCTTCATCACTGACAATATAGGCTAGTTGGGCCTCTCTATACAACCTCCTGTGTTCCCCTCCAAAGACCAGAATGGTGGAATATGTGAGATCCATCTGTAATGTTCCTCCAAGTCTTTTAATCCAAGACCTTGACAACAACATGCCAAACTTGGGGGGAACATCAGCTACCACAATGTCCATGACCACACTCTTCATGGACAGTTGAAATAGAGAAACCACCAGGTCCTTGATGACTCCCCGACATTGCACCCTCCTCGAATCAAAAGAGTATAAATCATGATAGGCCTTGGTCACTTCTATTCCCAGTTCTTCCATGACTATCTTAGGCATAAGGTTATGGGAAGCTCTTGAATCCATGAGGAAATTATGAAACACTTTACAATGTATGTTTAGGGAGGTGTAGAAGGGAGGTGATGAATCATCTCTGTCCTCTACCATGGGACCTAGGATGACGACTGGCTTCTCATCTTGAAGGTTCACTGAGTCAGAGGGAGGCTGGGGGGACTCAGATTGTAGCAACTTGGAGAGGGACCTTTTAAAGTCTTCATTTTTAACTAGCTCAGAGATGGGGATGGGAATCCTGATATTTTGAATTTCATGCTCAAAATTAAAGGAGGAAATAGGCTTAGGAGATTCCCTTACCTCAGCGACAGGTTCTTTGGTTGTTGGCAAAGCATTCTGAGTTCTCTTTCCTTTAGTTGTGGCTGCTGTAGTTTTAGTAGGCCTATCTGCTATGAGGGGATGGTCTTGACTGTCAAAGTCTCCTTCTTTCTTTCTTGACCTAAGATTATATCTGTTAGAGGTGTGACCGACCCTTTCTCCCCTTCCTAACTCATGGATCTGAATTTTCATCAGGGATTTTTCATATGAAGATTGAGTCAAATGGGGAAAAGGAGGAGCTTCTTCAACACAATGAATTTTAGGGTCGAATTCGTCTATTTCCTCCCCTTCCTCATGAGTAACCAGGTTATTTTGGAGAGGGGTTTGAATCCTTTGGTCCTCTCTGTATTTTCCCCTTTGTTCCCCTGGGAAGGCCTGTGATCCATTGTTATTAGGTCTCCTGAAACCTTTATTATCATCATTCTGGGGATTTCTGTACATGGGATTCCCTTCTAACTCCCACCTTTCCATCCTGGCAGAAAGTGACTTTAGTTCTCTAGCTGTCTCATCTGTCTGATGGGGCATGGGAGAGGAACTGGATGGGGAGGCTTCAAGCCTTTTCTTAGATATGTTTCTATTAGAAGTGTTCCTAAGTCGGTCAATAGCCAATATGTTAGATTCTACTTCCACGGCTGCATCTTGCATGTGGGCCAGGGTAGTGGCCCTTCTCTCTCTTAGTAGTAGGCAGAAATCAAGATCAAAATCACTAGCATAAGTGATCTTAGCCGAGGCTTCTAAGGGTTTTACCTCAGCAGGAATTTTATTATACATTTTATTGAATCTCTTGGAGAAATCTTTCCTCTTCAAAGATCCAAACTCTGTCATATAATACATGAAATCTTTCTTATCTCCCCACTGTCTCAAAAAGGCATTATCTAAAGCTTCGATCCCATCAATAGATCCAGGGGGCAGGGCCTTGAACCATCTTCTAGCTTCGCCTTGGAGGCTATGAACAAAAATCCTCATCCATACGTCTGCATGCATGATGACATTATTATATGTGAAACTGTAAAAGGCTTCTAGGTGTTTGCCTGCCGTTACGTCTCCCTCACCCATGAACTTGGGTAGTTGCTTGAGTTAACCATCTACCAGGAGGGCATTGAGGGGTTGAGGTAACACAAGGGGAGCATACCTAGCGGCTATAATAGCCTCCATTCTGGTCATAGGGGGATTGGCGCCAGCCATAGGAATATTAGGTGGAGGAGAACTTGGAGGGGAAGGAGTTCACAAAGGGGCTACTGGGAATGAGTCTCGAAGCGGAGTGGGAAACAAGAGAGGATTTAAGGAGAAGGATAACGAGATCAAGTCAGCAGGTGCTCCTCTTTGTGTAGGAGTGGGGAAATCTTCTGTAGTCCCGGGTCTACGCCAAGGAATAGATTCAGAGAAGAGGAGAGTGACAAGGATTTCTCCCTCCAATCCCAGACCAGGAGGGGAAAACTCAACAGGAACACTCCCAAAATTCAAGAAATGAGAAACCTTTGAAGGAGGTCTATTAAGAAACTAAGGAGGAGAAAATGGAGTTCTTACAGAAGGAGATGGTGGATTACCTGCTTCGGCGATGGGAGATTCTTCTTCAGGGGCCTTTCATTTTCTGAGAACCACCTCTGGATCAGTTTCAGGTGTAGCCAGAGGCAACTGTGGATGAGACCGTGTGTGTCTACCTCTGAAAGCCACAATTAACACGGCAAGTTCTTCACAGTGGAGTCGTCACAATGGAGTCGCCGGGTGCACATCAAAAATATTTAAAAGGCTCTGATACCTGATGCACCTTCGGAATCAGAGGCTCAATGTCGTTCAATCCTGGGGGAAATTTTCAACTTCGTCCCCGGCAATGGTGCCAGAAATGTTGGCGACGGAAGTCACTCCTGGATTTCTTGCAGGAGCAGAGCCTGACGCCCATCATTTTTATGTCACGGTAGTTTTGAATGGGTGATCAAATGGATAGAGACTCAGGAAGATATCACTCTAACTCAGGGACTAGGTCTGGCATGTAAGGAACGAAGGAGGTCTCGGTCTAACTTCAGTCAGTGGGTTGATTAAAAGGTGAGAAGATGGAAGAGTTGGCAAGAAGAGTGAGCAAACTACTTCAGGCAACAGGCCTTTCAGTAATTTGTAGAAGAAAAAACCTGAATGTGAGATCCTCTGGTTCAGGGCTTCAAGAAACTGTTAAGGGGAATTGACTGGACTCTCCAATTCCAAGTCATTCAAGATTAGGAAAATCACAAGAACCGATTAGAGACGATGCAATTGTTACAGTGATCCAATTCTACATCATCCTACAACAGTTACAACTCGACTGGATTCTCCAATTCCGAGTCATTCTAACACAGTATAAACAAAGACGTGAAAGAAACTGACATTCATAAGACAAGAAGTCTCAAAAGTCCATGCATGACCAGATCAACAATGCTTCATTAAAGTTTCACAACTAGGAGCCTCGCTCAACCATTGATGCTTACAAAATACAAAGACTAAGTCTATATACTCAGGAAAATTCCCCTCACAGAGGCGTGTCCAGTCACCCAAAGCTTGGTGTCCTTTCAGTCAAACTCATACTGACATCCTTCTTTAAGCGCCACCTTAACTATGCATGGCTCCTGTGAGGAGAGTAGCTGAGCCATTAAGTGCTGGGCTAGCATGCACAGACTTCTCTGTTGAGTCGAGGACGTCGGCATGGCTTCTTTGAGAAAATTGATACACAGAACCTCCTTAGGCAGACGGCTTGCCAGACCCTCCATCCCCTCACTTAATGAATTAAAGGAGGTTTCATCCACCCATTCCTGCCTTCATTTACTCCAAGCAGAAACCAGGAGCGGAATCGTATTCGATGGCACCTGTAAATTGCGATAATCCCCTTCAGCGACTAGATTTGACACCTTTGGCCCCTTTTTGCACAGCTCCTTTCTTTCTTGGTGACCACGGGCTGTGACCCTGTGGTATTACTCCCATAAGCGCTTTCGACGTTCGCGAATAGGAAGTAGCTGATCCTTTCTTATCATAGTCGTGATGGGAAAAATGCTGAAACGATTCAATAGGGCGCCACTCATTCTTGAAATCTGATGATCCTCAGCTCACCCGATGTTGCTATGGGCCCAAGGTCCTAGATGCTCTCACTACTTTGCGCATTGGGGGTACAACGATGCCACACTTTGCTCCTCGAACTCACGATGGGCAAATCGGCGAGGAGCTCAATCGCGCACCAGGTGTCTGCTTCAAATGGATAGTTGAGACTTCCCCTTGATACTGTGGGTCCGACCCTGGATGCTTTCAGCGTTTCAGGGTTCAGAGTTTCACGATATAAAGTAATACGAAACTTTTACCCTTCAAACTTGTGATTTTCGAAAACCGACGCGGCCAGATCTTGCGTCACGCGTCCTTAGGATGAATGGATGAGGGGGCCTTCGATATTAAAAGGGAGCCACCCTTGTTTACAGACTCGCTTGAAGTGAATTAGCACTAGGACCATGGGCTCATCCCCTTAGGCGCTTTCGGCATTTCACCGATAGGCGATCTCAACTGAAACGAATGTGAGGCTCCTTGTTTCCCGAAACTTCGATCCCCAATACACCGACTGGAAGCCACGTGTCCCAATTGGATCGCACGACCCAGATTTGTCTTGAATCATGGGAGCTATCTCTTGCATTAACCTCGGGGCAACTTGGCAGCTCCGAAATCCCGATGACCGTTGATCAGCATTATAGGTGGATCTTGGTGGCCGTCAGCAAAACTTCGCCCATTCGCTCGAATTGTAACTGAAAAGAGGCTCCTCCGTGCTGTGCTTGGGCGCTTCCCAGGCAATCCGACAGACCCGTGTACCTTTGTGACCTGATACCAAAATTGTTGCTAACAGGTCCCATTACAAGTCTTTCGAATTTTTTTTAACGAGTCCAAGGATAGAAAAAATCATGGCTTTTTCATGTTTTGAGAGTCTGAAAAACACTTAAAGAGAACTCTCCTAGTTCCTTTTTCGTAAAAGAGTTCGATGATACCGAAAAAGTGATAAACTATCACTTGTCAAACGTTTTCTTCAAATACTTTAACGAGCGTGAAAAGAAAAAGATTGCTCGACAATCTTTTCGTCTTTGTGGAGCATGAAAAGAGCTTAAATGATACTCCTTTACGTTTGTCATTTTCGTGTTACCATGACGAGTATGAAAAGACGAGAAAACGTATACTTGGTTACATTCTCATATATTTTTTAGCACGAGAAAGAACGAAGACTGAGCTCGAGGTTTTTTCTAAAAAACCCTAAAAACGTAGTCGTACATGTGACAAAAAGAAAAAACACAAGGCTATTAGGGTATTAGGTTTTATAGACAAAGTAATAAAAATAATATATAAAATCAATAAAAAATAGTAAAAAGTGAATAAATATGGGTAAAAAGGACTTCTTACCATTTCAATGTTACTTTGCCAAAAACTTGTCCAACATACCTTATTTTCCCCCAAATTTCTTTGCTTGATTGTGGGAGGCACAAGCGATCATTCAACAAATGGTTTTAGCCAACGAGGTTATCTCTTGATTCTCTAAATTTTCCATGGTTTATTTTTTGTTTTTATTGGCAATTTTTTGGGTTTTGAGTCCATTTTAGGGTCAGAACATGCGCCCAAGCATTCTCACAGGTTGTCCATGTGGGACCTGTGAGAATCTAAGATTATCCCAGGTGGCCTTCAGGGCATCTGTGAGAATCTCACACTGTGCAAAAGGTCCACCTATGGGGGGCGAAAAATGGATTTTAAAGTGAGGTTTTGCTCAATAAAAATTATGCAAGAGTTTAAAACAAGTTGTTGACTTCCCTCTCATGGCTCTTTTGTAGGTGTTTGACCATCACAATGTTGGAATGGAGAGAAAGAGAACATGAGGAGGATGATGCCATTGTCGAGAATGACCAAGTACAGTCGCTACCCTCCGGGACTGTGGGCTCTTGAAATTTTTTAGGATTCCGAGCATGAGAGACCAACTCAGATTGTTGGAATACCTGGTCCACATGTGGGACGTGGATCAATAGTTATTTCACATGGGAGTCCATATGATGACACTAGATATCGAAGATATCTATTTTCTGACGGGGTTGTCACGGCGTGGATACCATGCTAATTTGACCGGAGGTAGAGGCGACGGACTCCCTATGACCGAGTATTGTTGCCAATATTGTGTTCCTGAGGCGGAGAGAAGCAAGGGTAAGGTTTCCATTTGGGGTTTCGAAGATTCAACCCTACGGACCATCTTGTTCACTATTGCATGCATGGTTGGGAGCGCAGCTCCGCACATGACTCTCCAGAGCTATTTCCAATACGCCATAGAGTGCATAGAGCCTCGGGTTTTCAACTAGTCGGATGCAGTTCTCCGCAGTATGAAGAGACAATTGACGAAGTGCAGAAAGGGTGACTTGAAGTGGTTTGGGTATGGGTCACTTTTGGTGTCATTCTTCCTCGAGAGGGTCCCATTGTTGCGACTACATGTTGATTGGGATTTACCGGCCCCACAAGATCTGAGGATGCTGAGGTGGTGTAACCTCATGGATCGACACGTAGCAGGGCCTATAATCAAGTATAATGATTCATTTGTTGACTGGTTGAGGCCCCAAATGTTGATGATCAACGACTATGCATATGTTGGGTTAGATTTTTGAGGGGATCTGGATTTGGCCTTGCCTAAGGATGCTCAGTGGGGTGACTTAGGTAAGAAGTACACATTTTGTTCTTTTAAAAAATTTTTACAAATTTTATCATATGAAATGTTTTAATGTTTATCCAAAAACTAATCCAAAAAACAAAATTTGATGACACAGATGTGGGGCCGTATCGACCTCCAGGAACGTCTCCCATTCAAAGTCGAGGAGAAGCAGCTCCAACGGTGAGATGGGATGTTGAAGACTAGGAGGCAGTGGAATAGAACTTAGAGGGGTTGACCACGGATGTCCCAGATATTTCTATTGCGGAGATCCCGAGACGTTCCCAGCGCCATACTGTGGACGTGTCCGAGTCTCTCAGTCGACTACTCCGTAGGGTAGCCTGAGAAGTTGTGTGTTATCGCGAGCATCATCCATGATGCTATTTTGTAGAAGCTATGGGCTTTGTATTTTGAGATTTTGATCCTTGGACAGAAACTTTTTGTAAAAACTTTTGATCATTATATACATATATACGGCTTCTACCATCTTATTTTGTGTTGTGTTATACATGTAATGTGTGATTGGTTTATAAATGTCTCAAATGTCTGCCTAACGCATAGTTAGCTAATGCATCAATCAATGTATTTAGACATTTAGGAATGTGTTGATATTTGATATAATCAAAATAATGTTCCAAGAGGAGAATTTGTAAATATACCCATAATAAAGTAGGACTTCGGATAGCATAGACATTACTTAATTGTAGTACTACTAGCTGTGAATTGAGTCGTATAACTAGGCGGCGGATATCAAGCGAAATAACATCAATCAACAATTCGATGACGGTGCTATATTCTGCAATATTATTGGTCGCACGACCGAGGCACACACCTCATAGACTGATAAGTTCGTTTGTAGGGGCGTAAATTGCCCATGCAGCAGAAGCAAGGTTCTGAGTACTACAGCTAGCACCATCGGTGAAGCCAATGTGGGGTGGAAAATACTCTAACATCTGGAAACCAAGCACAAGGCAGGATAAGCAGTCGAGGGCAGAGACCAAATAATGAAAAAACATACTAAAGTAACACACAAAAAGTATGATACAATAAAATACAAGCACTCATGCACGGGTGATCTTAAGCATAGTACTTCTTTAAGTACAACCCATTTCTAGGTTCACTCAAAGGGATACCATCGTAGTCCACCAACTCGTAATATCCTTTCTCCAAAACTCGTCTTATGATATAAGGACCTCACCACATAGCTTCAAATTTTTCGGTTCCTACCATATCTCGATCTTGTTCGTAAAGAAGAACCAGATCACCTTTAGAGAAAATGCGTGGCTTGACATGTTTGTCGTATTGGGCTTTGACGAATTTCTTCTGGGTTTCTATAACTAGGGTGGCGTCACGACGGGTTTTATCTAATTGCATGAGATACAATAGACATTCTTCTTCGACAGAAGTGTTTGGGAGAAGTTTGACGGCTATTTTTAGGGAGGGTATCTCACATTCAATAGGCAAGATGGTTTCTAGACCATAGACTAACTGGAATGGTGTAAACCCGATAGCATACTTAACGGATGTCCGGTAAGCCCACAATGTTGAAAACAACATTGTGTGCCAACTTGTTTTGTGAATCCCTATCATTTGTTGAAGCATGGTAATGAGGATTTTGTTTATTCCTTCAACTTGGTCATTGGCTTGTGGGTAATCGGGTGTTGAGTTTTCATAGCGAAGACCCAACTTTTCAGTGAGTTCAGACATCATGAAGTTTCTAAAGTGGCTATTGTGGTTAGTAACGATAGCTTGAGGAACACCAAACCGAGAAATGATGTGATTGAATATAAATAATATTGTAGTCCTTCCGATATTGTCGAATGTTGGCATTACCTCGGCCCATTTCGTAAAATAATCTATGGCTACAATAATATATCCATGCCCCCCGACCGAGTGAGGGTGACATGTCATGAAATCGATACCCCATTTCATAAAAGGACCAATGGAGACCACATGGTGTAGAGGAGCAGGGTGTGATCATATTTTATTATTGTAGGTTTGGCAAGCGTGGCATTTTTGGATGGAAATTATACAATCGTTGAATAAAGAAGACCAAAAATAACCCGCTCGTAAGATCTTCTGGGCAGTAGAATACCCGAACATGTGACCACCACAGGCTCAAAAAATGGCAGTGATTTAGGGATTTCTCAGCTTCATCAAATGTGAGGCGGCGTCAAAAAACAAAGTCAATCCCACGACAATAAAGAGTATCACCGAGGATAATATACTAACGGGCTTGGTAGCGTATTCGATGGTCATCAGTGCTAGAAAAATTGGGCCGAAAAGTTTGGGTTTGGAGATATATGATGATATATCCATACCAAAGGTCATCGGAACTAATCAGGAAAAGGGATTCAACGAGTAATGAATCTACTGCTACATTTTCCATCTTAGAGCAGGGAAGGTCGCATATCAACTCGGAAAACATCAAGGATTTCTTGGACTTAGAGCGTTCGAATTCTAAGTGAAACTCCTAGAGTATTATGATCCATTTGGAGTATTTCCCCCCTAGCAATTTGCGTGTAAGAATGTGTTACATAGGGTTGCAGTTAGAAATTGTCGTAGTCTTGCGAGAAATGATATAATGTCGAAAACGTTGAACAGCTTGGATGGCTGCCAAGGCCAGTTTTTCAACATGTAAATACTTGGTTTCAGTAGTCATGAGACTCCAAGTAAAGTAATAGATGACATGTTTGTCACGAGAATCATCCTCCTGGACAAGAACCATAGCAATGGTATAGTCCGAGGCTGCGAGGTAAAGGAAATAATCCCGACTGTAACCAGGTGGGAAGAGTAGTGGGGTACGTGTCAAAGATAGTTTCAAAGCTTCGAAATCTTTGTTGGTAGTGGTATCCCATACTAACTCAGAACCTTTCTTGAGCAGTCGTGTAAATTCAAGAGTTATCTTAGTATAGTTCGGGATGAAAGAACAGAGAAAGTTTGCCTTCCCTTGCAAACTTTGTAACTGACGAAGTGAGGAAGGAGGAGGGAGATTGAGAATCGCCTCAACCTTCAAAGGATCTACCCTGATCCCTTGACGTGAAACAATAAATCCCAGAAGTCGGCTGGATTCTACGCAAAAAACACATTTGTGGGGATTCAAGCGTATGTGGTAAAACTGACATCAAAGGAAAATGGCGCAAATGTGTATTGGATGATATACATGGCGCATGGAATGAGTGGGTAAGTCATCGAGATATGGTTGCATGATGTGCTTTATATCATGAAAGGCATAAGACATAGCACGCTGAAAATTTGCACCGGCATTATTTAAACCGAATGGAAGTTTCTGGTAGGCGAAAGTGCCCCAAGGACAAATAAAAGAGATCTTGTGTTGGTCCGCGGGTATGATATTGATTTGATTATATCTGGAGAAACCATCCATCAGAGAGAAGATTTCACTTCTAGCACATTCATCGATGATATGGTCAACGAAGGGGGTAGGAAATTTTTCTTGAGGAAAAGCTTTTTTAATGTCCCTATAATCAACGCACATGCGGATTGTACCTTGTTTCTTGTCAATTGGAACAAGATTGGAAACCCAGTCAGTTAGAGCCACAGGGTAAATAAAGCCAGCTTTGAGAAGTTTCTCAACTTCAAGCTTAATAGCGACTTCTTTACGTGGGTGGACCGGACGAATTCGTTGTCGGACGGGTTTAGTGCCTGGGTATGTCTTAATCTCATGTACCACAATGTCGGGGTCAATCCCCAGCATTTATTCATAGCTCCATGCGAAGACGTCACAAAATTCTTGGAAGAGAGACTTGTAGGTAACAACTTCGTCATGGGAGCATGAAGCTCCGATATGCACATTTTCGACAACTCTAAGTTTTATGGATATGTCGAGGGGGATGGTGGGTGAGATATTACTTAAGTTCCCTTCATAGAACATATCGTGTGTAGACTTAGGAACGGTAGAAATGATGACAACAGTCAACGGGGTCGAGATGAGTTGATAACCCTCGATGGTGTGTTGTTCTAGGCAGAGGATGGAACGATGATGTCCATCGTCCCAAGGGGTATCTTCCATGAATATAACAGACATAATCATCTCGTCTATAGGAAAAATGACATGGAATGGATCTGGAGATAAATCAACAAGAGAGGCGGTAGAAGGGGTTGCCAATTGAATGGCTTAAAAAGAGGATTTGACTAGACTTAGAAGCATTTCGTCGCCATAACGAAGATGATCGTTGGGGTTAGGTACCATCTACAGGTCATAAGATGCAGTGGTTCTGTGAACAGAGGTAGATATCATGTTGATCGAGGTGAAAAACGGATGTGGAACATCGAGTGGTTGAATGGGGAAAGTACCCATCAAAGATGAATCTTTAAGAAGACCCACACCGACGTTCTCATATCCGGGGGGGGGTTTGCAATGAAAGATACATTGTTGGTATGTGCATCAGAGTGAAAGAAGGCCAATTGGTCTACGGTAACTACTTTTCCTTGATGTGGGAAACACATGACACAGAAAAGAGTGGACACAACTGCACGCATGGAATCGATCTAGCTATTGCCAAGTAGAAGGTTGTAATCGAGAGGAGCACCAAATACCTCCACTTCAACGTTGACCATTTTGCCTTCTAATGTAATAGGCAACAAAGGGAGGACACCGTAACTTAAAACTAGAGCCATTGATTTGAGAGTGTTGTGGGATTCAGTCAAAGGAGGAGATTCGATGGATTTCCAGTAGGTAATAAACATGACACACATTGAGGCACCTTCATCAATAATTGTTCTAAAAATGTTTTTGTCGGAGACAATAACTTGTATTTGGAATGCGAGTTGAGGGGGTAACCTTGGAATGTGATATTCCAAATAAAAAATTATTAAATTTTTATTTGTAGAGTCGATTCCACCAATAGCTTTCAACAGTGTCTTCCATTGTATAGGACAACTTTGAAGGACTTCGAGGGCTGACATCACAGATAGTGCTTGGGCCAGATCTTTGAAAATACTGTAGTTTTGGGCAACACATGCATGAGGATTGAAAGCCAATTTTCAAACAACACCCTTTGGAGGAGGGAGAAGGACTGTATCCAGGCTCGATTGTTCGAGATGAATAGGACCATTGGTAGGTGGAGTCGTGTGAGATGGTTGGACCAATGAATGAGGTATTGCATCAACCTTCTCTTTGGAGGAAGAATAATATTTGGCTCGAGTGGTAAGTGTGATGTCATTATTCTTTGAATCACCTATACACATTAAGACATGGGATGTATTGGAGGGGGAAGGTTGGTGATGAATGACCAATTGGGCTTGTTGTTGAGAAGGGAAAGGTTGCAACAACACGGCTGAAGTGGGGAGTTTCAAGGTCCCTTGAAGGAACTTAGTAACCACGACTCGTCGTAGACAATCCTTAGTGTAGTGATCATCACCATAGATAAGACAAGGGTATCGGGGTTTGCGCTTATCCCTATCGTCAACAGGTGGTGTTTTGGTTTTCTCAGATTACGGATTATTTTTATCCTCCTTATTCTTACCCTTTCCTTTTTTGAATTTATTTTTGTTGGCGGGGGCATATTCAACAGAGTTCACCTCAAAAGTCTTGTTGGTGAGAGGGGTAGGAGACGGAGCATTTGAAACATTATAAGAACTGGATTTGGGGTTGTTTCTAGAGGTTTGGATGGAATGAGGTTGGGCATGAAAAGTGCCAATCACACCATCAGCTGCATGAGAAGCAGTAGGAGTAGTTGAAGTAGAGGAAGTAAAAGGACGAGGTGTGTCAGGGAGTAAGTCGTAAAGAGTACATGTTTGTGAGTAAATGAGGTCGAGGTATTGAGAACGACTGATTTCCTGTTCCTCTGTCAAAACTCCACCCATGGCGATGTCACGATCAATGTCATTCACGAATGATTTTGTTAAGAACCAAATACCTGAATACAAATTATCACAACAGATCCAAAGATATCTGAATACAATCACCACACGAGATATATGAAACCATATAGAAAACCACAACTTTATTATATCAAACCCTTGAGGTAGGGAAACACCATATAATGGATCCTATTATGGAAGGGATCCTCTCATGTTCACTTGCCTCTTCGAGGGGGCATCCTCCTATTGAGTTACCGCTCTAAATACAATACTTCTCTTCATGTCTCATTACATTGTTTGAACCCCTTTATATAGTGCTACCATCACGTAAGAACATTCTAGAGGAGGAATCTTCTAGAAGTAGAACCTTCTAAGAAGTCCTCTTACATTTATTATATCTAATTACTCATTTATTATATCTAACTACCATAGTGGGACTTATTTAATAATAT
>SNQJ01S0013022.1:101306-120119 GCA_010110895.2 Picea sitchensis
TCTAATTACCCATTTATTATATCTAACTACCACAGTGGACCTTATTTAATAATATAGTGGACCTAGTCCACCTTACATTAAATGACCTCCACTATTATCACTATGGGCCCTCTGGGCCCCCCCACTACCTCTCTAGCTACCTTACAGATTTTGTGAACCACTCTGCTAGCAACTGATCAGGAAATTCGAGTTTGATGAGACATCGTCTCCATTGCCACTCATGAATGTGATCAAAGATATGAGTGTATTTGGTTTGTTTGAAAGAACTCAAAATTTTGGTTCTCGTTTCGTAGCGGATCGGTAACTGGTAGTGAGTGAGGAAAGCCATAGCGAGGGTGTTGAAGTCGGCGAAGAATCCTCGTGGTAATTCTATATACCACGTCGCGAAGGAACCTGTGGGGGTCCGCTGAAAAAGGTGTAAACGAATAGATTCATCCATCAAGGAGTTGGATGAGCACCAAAGGTGAAAAGTCATTACATGATTGTTCGGGTCCTCTCCCATTTTACCGTCGAATTTAGGGATTTTGGATGGTAGTTTGGCTGGCATGGTGGACCATTGAGGAGAGTTATGGATCATATCATTTAAAATCCTCGATAGATCAGGGAGGTCCAGGGTGGATAAGAAGGGTAATTTTCTATTCACATGTGGGTACTGGTGACTTTGGGGAGGGAGTCCCATTGGTAGACTAGTGGGACCATAAGTGATTTACATCTAATGTGAAGATCCGGGTAGATTCGGTTGTTGGTGTGGAGGCAAGTAATTCATAGGGTTGTACCCTTGAACAGGGGCATGGGTTTGAGTGCTCGAACCCCAAATAGGATTGGACATGCCTGGATATGGTTGGTCTGTACTAAGGGGTATGAAGGAGCTAGCTTGAGGTTGTTTCCCCCTAGTCGAGGGAGGATTATGTTGAATAAGATAATTCCAATATTGGGCCAAGGATGGAGGTATGTTTTATCTATAGGGCAGGGTCAGTGGGGGTTTCCCTCCAATCAGGGGTTGCGTCCCAATTGGGATTTGTCCTGCAAAAGGGGATTTGGTTTGGCCTCCTTGGTGAAATTGTCCACCTATAGGAATCTGGTAATTAGGTGTGAAATATGGGATGGTGCCACTAGGTTCGATGCCTCCAATAGAAGATGGAAGAGGTCCTCTAAAAGGGGGTCGAGGAAGTGTCATAATGAAACCGGGAACGAGATGGTGCCCAAAGGAGTGGAAACGCCAGGAATCCCGGATGAGATTTGTGTAGGAACAGGAATATAAGCATTCAACGCATGATATCCGAGTGGAAGTGTTGGGGTGAATCTGGGCGAAAGCGGTGTGCCAATGTGGGCTTGGATAGTCACTGTAATCTTGGTGTGAGGACTTGTAGTATCTAGGACCATTGTGTAATGGATCATTTGTAAAGGGATAGTCAAGATGTGGTTAGCTGGCGGAGCATCTGTACTAGGAAAATAATAGGCAGTAGTAAAAGGTATTGCATTTGGATCAGATGTTTCGGGCAGCTCAGGTGTGATTGTGATATCAATGCCTACTCCTGAGCCAAAGAAATCTCGTCTAAAAATGCCAGTAGTCCAAAAAGGATCTTGACCCTCAGGTCCTATGAAAGGTCTAGTTGGTAATCTAGAATATTGAACAACTATATCTCCGGAAGAATTCACACGAACAATACGTCTCTCGGAGTCGAGAGGAAGTCGGAAGTCCTCTCGAGAATTGGTAATTCAAAACCGTTCTAAAGAGTTAGTTATTTCCACTTATGGAGTGGCAACATCTTGGACTTCACTCTGTTGAGGAGAGCCCTCTGGTGAGTTGGTAGGCAAGGGTTGAGAACCTTCCAGATCTTCTGGGGGTAGGCCTTGCATTCTACACGAACGATGTGGAGGGTCAATTGTGATCGAGTTAGAATTTTATGAAAGAAATTCTATGGCCAACTTGGGTTAACAAACAGCATGCACTAATAAAATCTAGGAAGAACAACCAAGCAAACAAGACCTTCTAATTCATAATTCACTAGTTGGTGATGAAATCCAACGTCGTGATGATGAGACAAGAAGGGGTTGGGCCAGGGTGGAAAATTTACGTTGACAACCTGCTTAACGGACGTACACCCCGGTGCAAGCTCCCACACACAATCGTGGGTATACCCTCCAAGGAGCCCGAGTGAGTCTGGCCAACGTCGATTCCAGGTACCGTGAAGACTTACCTCTTCACAGTCACCTTGTGTAAGACCCTAAGAAGATAGGCTACTAAGGTTACCACCAACGACAATGATGCCTGGGGGAACAGTTGACAGTCTGATACACACACAAGGGCAGGGTATCTAGCCCGAAATCAGCTTGAGAGGATTCCACTCATCATTGTGGGTATACCTTCAAGTTACCCCCATAATACGTGCAATCTCTACACTAGTATCAACAAATCAGGGTGAGTAACTCTGTCAATCTCAATGCAACCTCAGGTTTGACCCTTGTGTGAGAAGGGCTTCCCAGGAAAAAATGTCACAAATGGAATTTGACACTCCTTATCACAAGATACTATTGTGTGTTTTGTGCTTTGGAGAGCGTGTCTCACTGCCTATTCCAAAGCTCTAGCCTAGTTAATGTTGGTGTAAAAGAGCCCTAGAAAAAGTTACTAGTTGAATTTTAAAGTTGCGCAATATTATTAAAGGTTGTTGTTACGCAAAAAAGGAAACGAAAATGAAACCGATGTTGTGTGAGACTCTGACCCAACAATGCATAAATAGGGATGAATGATACAAATTTTGTTCGACTAATCCTATTTACAGGAGATAAAGAGGAGTTTTTTGGAACAATGTGAACTACGATGTATGATCTTCTCTAAAATGTAATATCAAACAATCATGAACAATGCAAATTTCTTATTCATTCTCTTTCAATACTTGAATGCAAATATTTTTTGAATAAAAGGTTGCTTAAAAAAATAAATGTCTTTAATTTTTTTATTAGAAATCAAGAAACAAGGATGGAACTAAGAAAAAGTAAGCAACCAACGAAAAAGAAATACACAACAAACACCCAAATCGATCTTTCAATGAAGGTAAAAATAACAAACTGACAAGACCAGTTTATTCAAAAGCACATGGGTAACAATTTTCCAAGTAATAAGCAATTGAAAAGGACAATTAATCTCAACTTTTAATCCAATCAAAGGCTCGCGACCAAACAAGCACTCGGATTTGAGATTCAGAGATTATACCCTTGTCAATAAAAGGTCAAGAGGTAGAAATTGAGAAAAAATTATCAAGAAGAGCTTTCGATTTCCGAAAACTAATGATTCACGAGATTTGAAGCTAAGAAACATTCAATTACTGGCCAAAGAAGTTATTTCTAGACACACCAACCAATCTAGGCATCTGAAGACACAAAAGACTTAATCCAAAAATTTTACAAATGAGTTCGTAGTCTGACAGTGGGGTACAGTGCAAGAATTAAGGATTATCACAAGCTAGACATAGGTAGGTTGCAAGAAGTTTGCATTGAACTGAACACTAGGGTGCGAACTTTAGTGATTCTCGCTGGCTATAGAGAGGTGCAGTGCGAGAAGGTTTGTAATCAAGAAAATTTTGGAAAAATGACAGAACTTTTGAGGGAACTTCTGGATCCAAGGAGTCTGTGAGGATCTCCTCAAGACTCAGAGATTGATTGGGAATTAAAAATGGTAGGTCAAGAGAAAATGGCCAGGTAAAAACCATCAAAATGGGTTGTATCCCCAGTGGATTTGCCAATTTTGTTATCAGATAAATTGACAGGTGCAGACACTAACAGATCTCCCTAGATCCACCTGGATCTAGAAAAAAATAGGACAGGACACGACTCTTTCCCTAAGTTGTAATCATTGAATCTACTAATAAGAAGGAATGAGTGACATACCTTTATATCGCTTCCTTATGTATTTTTTATTCCTACTTCGCTCCGGTGCTCTTGTGAAATCAGGTCCAAGACAACACAAACCAACCAAAGTAAAGATAGAAAAGTATATTCAATGTTAACCTATGCATATGATCAAGGAGTTATGCAATAAAATAAGAGTGATTTTATGGGAATGGGACATGCCACTATATTATATTAAATGAAAGTAGAAGATACAACCAGATCGCCTTGATGTCGCAAGATTCCTTTCATTGACCCTTGGTTCCAACACACACACTTGCTCTACATTTACATGAAGAATATCCAGTACAACTTGATAGATCAAATAAAGTCTTCAAGCTTCTATCCACGCAGATTTCTTCACACAATTATTTCATCAATTCTTCATTCAATATTGCTTAACCTTTTCCATGAGAAACCTTTCAATATATAGGAGAATGAGATATGGTTAAATGGATGAGGATGATCCCACTAAATCTGAGAATTCAGTAGGATGCCAACCATGCGAATGCAAATTCGTTTTCTAGAAGATTCCCTTATAGAACCTTCGTGACCTCTTTTATTTTCCAAGCTTTGAAACAGGTTCGCACCCTACCTATAGAGCAGACTGTGAACAGTTCGCACCCTAAGTTTGGGTTTCCAGCGAGAATGAAGGATTTTCACACCCTGTAATATAGGCAGCCTGTGAACTCATCTTAAAATTGTGTTTTTTGGAAGAAGACAGCAGTCACTTTTCTCAGGCAAAAAGTCCTTGTGGGAATCTGAATACATCACTTGTAGAGACATCACTATAGTAACCAAAATCATGTGTAACAGACAATCTTGGCACCTAGCCAAGTATTTTGTTGTTTGGCCCTTCATATTAGATAAATAAAATAAATTTCTAAGTACAGTTATCGTTTTCTGGTATCCTGGATGACCAGAATACGATTTCTTATGCACTTCATCCAAAACTCTTATCTTTAACTCTGTCAAATCTGGTATGTAAAGTCTATTTTTAAATCTTAATAGGCCATTTTTATCGATACCCAGATCTGGTTTGTCTGAGTTTGTTGTAGTGTTTTGCAATTATTCTACTATCTTAGTGTAATTTTCGTCGTTAATACCTGCAATCCTTATTCTTTGTTCCAAATCACTTTCTACCTTGCTGACATTCATTTCAAATAACCCATGGACTCTTCTGCTTAAAGCATTTGCTACCTTATTTTCCTTACCCCTGATATGTCTTACCTCAAAGTCGAATTCGCTCAAGAAGGCTAGCCACCATGCTTGCCTTGCATTAAGATCTGGTTGACTAAACAAATATTTCACACTTCTATTATCTGTTAGTAGTAGAAATTTTCTGCCCATTATGTAGTGTTGCCACATTTTTAAGGCGTGTATTACCGCTGCTAATTCTAATTCATGAGTGACATAGTTTCGCTCATTCTCCTTTAATTTCCTGGACTCATAAAAAATAACATGTCCTTCTTGAGTTAGGACACCACCTAGTCCTTCTTTACTCGCATCAACACAAACGATAAAGTCTTTATCTGGGTCTGCTACCTTTAAAATGGGTGCGGTTGTTAATAATTCCTTCAACTTGTTAAAACTGTCTTGACACTTCTGTGACCAATTAAACTTGGTCCCTTTCTTTTGTAATGATGTGATAGGGTAGGCTATTTTTGAAAACCCCTCTATAAATCTGTGATAGTATCCGGTGATTCCCATGAATTACCAGATATCCTCTACATCCTTAGGTACTGGCCATTCCATGATGGCTCTTATTTTATCAGGGTCGATTGTAATGCCTTCTGTAGAAATTACATGTCCTAGGTACTGTATTTTCTTTTGATAAAAATCACACTTATCGGATTTGGTGTACAATTTGTGCTTCCTCAAAGTTTGTAGAACTATTCTTAAGTGTACTTCATGTTCTTATTTTGTTTTATAATAGACCAAAATATCATCGATAAATACCAGTACAAACTTGTCTAAGTAATGACTGAAAATACTGTTCATTAGACACATAAATGTGGTTGGTGCGTTAGTAAGTCCAAAAGGTATAACTACAAATTCGTAGTGTTTGTATCTTGNTTCACCCTTCCGATCTAGTCGTAAGGGTGAAAAAGTTGTTTTGCTAATGTTCTCATCTTTTATCCTAACTTGGTCATATTTGGATCGTAAATCCAACTTCAAAAAGATCTTTGCCCCACCTACTTGATCGAACAGATAATTTATCCTAGGTAACGAGTACTTTCTCTTAATAGTCATTTTATTCAGTTGTCTGTAATCGATACATAGTCTTAGAGTACCGTCTTTCCTTTTCACAAAGAAGACAGGTGCTCCCCATGGTGACACACTCGGTTTGATATACTCTTTGTCCAATAATTCCTGTAGTTGAATTTTTAATTCTATCAATTCCGATAAACTCATTCAATAAGGTTCTTTAGAGCTAGGGGTTGAAAAATGTAACAGGTCTATAGAAATGTCTATCTCCCTCCTAAGGGATAGTTCAGGTATTTCATCAACAAATACATCTTTGAAATCATGTAGAACAACAAAGTCTTCCAAGTTGGGTTTAAACTCTTTCTCTAACAGGTTTGTTACTTGGATTGCATAAACTTGACACCCCTTTCTCATGCATTTCTTGAATTGCATTGTTGAAACATGTCTAACTAATACTGGTTTTTGTATACCTTGGGTTGTTCTAGTAGTGTCATTTTCTTCTATATACTTAAGTGTCTTTGCATAACAATCTAGCATTGCTTTATGCCTTTCTAACCATTCCATTCTAATAATTACATCATAAGATCCTAGTGGTAAGATGTTCAGATTTGTCCTGATGTTTTGACCACCTAAACTAAACTCAAAATCAAAAATAAAGTCAACCACTTTCCTTTTAGTTCTTGTTGCTAGTTGTACCAGACATGATTTTGTGTGTCTCATTTTTTTAAATTTTAAGTGACTCTACTACACCAGGAGTGATATAACTTAACGTATCTCCAGGATCGATTAAAACATAAATTTGAGTGTTATTGATTTTACCTTCAATTTCCACAATAGAGGAATGGTGGTCAGCTTGTCGGTCGTCCATGAATGCATTTATCCGATGTAAGATTCTGCCCACATCACCCACCGTCGAGGATTCCTGCAAATTATGAACAACAGTTTTGTTTGCTGAATTTAAACGTGGGAAATTCCTCCTTAGATGAGTTTCTCCACATTCCTAGTACTTTAGTGGTTCGCGGGGGCTATCCCCAAACTTCTTTGTTCCCAAATTTATTGGTTTACCACTGCCTTGCGTATTTGAATTGTTGGAGTGAAAATATTTTTTGGGAAATCTCTTTACTGCATTCTAATAAGGAGTTGGTTGGTATCCCTTCTTCCGCTGGTTCATTCGGTCTTGTTTCTTGTCCTTCCAAGCTTTGGGAAATTTTTTCCGTTGTTTGTATTGGTCATAACACATTCGATATTTCCTGAATACTTCACTGAAGGACTTGGGGTTATCAAATTCAATTTTGTCCTTGTAAGACTGTGGTAAAAATCTTAGGAACCGCTGAATTTTTACCTTGTCCTCCCAGATATAAGGTACAAACCTTAGTAATTCTAGAAATTTGTTTATCATATCCTTCATGGTCATCTGACCAAGTTGTAGCTCATAAAATTATTTGGTTTTTCTTTCATAGTAGCTTTCAGATAGGTAATGTTTCTTGAAATATTTCTTAAAGTCTGCCCAGTCCATCTGTTTCTCCTTTAGACCCTTGGCCAATTTAAGATCTTGCCACCAAATGTTGGCTTTTCCTTTCAAGTTATAGATATCCATTATGAATTTCATGTTGTTGGAATAGTTGTAGATATGGAAATACTTCTTGATGTCTAATAACCATGCCTCCTCTTCCTCCCCTGTTATGGATTCTCCATCAAAGGTAGCAGGTTTGATTTTTTTAAATTCTCCTTCAAGGTGATCTACCTGTTTCCTCTTTCTTTCCAGTTTTGTTTTATCTTCAGCTGAAAGTTTTCTTTCAGATGAACTATCCCCTTTTCTGCTTCAGGACTAGAATTCTTGGATGTTCTTTTACTGACTTCTTCCGCTTGGTTCTCTTCCTTTGGGATTTTCTTTTTCACTATACTTCGTAACATGACTTCATTTATTTCCTATTGTTCCTACTGTGCTTTTTTCAGTCTCTCATTGTTCGCTTTGAAGGTTTGCAGTTCAACAATGAGACCTCTTATAGTTTCTAGAACCTTGGTAGGTGAACTTTCGTCAATGTTCTGCCTCCAATCTTCAGGAGGTCCTTGTTCAGGATTCCCATCGAGTCTGATTTCTGCATTGTGTTGGGCTGCCATGATTAACACAAAACAAAAAGGATTTTTTGTTTGTAACAAAAAAGGTTTATTAGTTACACATAAAAATAAATAAATGCCAAGTAAATAATGTGGCCCTTTTCAAGGTCCAAGTGTTGTAACCTTTTCTCTGATACCATATGTAATGTACCTCAAATTGTCATAATTTATTTATTTTATTTTTTTCCTATGAGGCATTAATCTCCATTTTCAATCTCATTTGATTATTACATTAGAAGAGAAGGACTTCATTAAGATTAAAATCTTTGTGTATGACTTGAGTCTGTCCCACCACATGATTCCATCTACATACCTATCTAACTTACTTGACAAGGAAACTCACTGGTTAAGTTTCCAAACTCGCTTATCTAAACACATGCATCTATGCGATAGGTTAAACTTAGGACTGGTGAATCCTAGTCTCTCTTTACCAAAGATTTCCAAAGGTTGCACGCAATACTAAGGAGTCTGGTCATTCAAGGGAACGACCCTTTTCTTACCATATATATACATATATAAGCCCATGGGTTAGACCCATAATCACAGTTGAAGGTAAGTGGCTTGGTGGTAATGCATTTCACTTTAGAGTTCATGGTTTTCGATTATCGATGGGAATTTCTTTACAAAATATCTTAAGTTAGTGATATTCCCCTTCCCTTGCTCAGCAATGATTTGAATAATGAGAACTTGTTCGTTTTGACTTAACCAAACAAAATATTAAAGATAACTCCTCCCGAACTATAAGTTAACTAAACGAAATAGTGGTCGTGTACCAGTGTTAACTTCGTCGAGTTTTGGAGCATTCATTTACTTCACGAATTAAATATTGATGTGAGGGGGCGGGTTATTGTCAGGTGGGCATTTAAGGCTCTAAATCTGTTTCTTTAAAGGTAAACCTGTGTGTGCGAGTTTTGAAGTTCTTACCTGGACTTTCATTCATTTCAGTTACATCAAACCTGCCTCATCACATGGATTAGACTGTCCTTTGTACCCTCAGCATTTAACTGGGTAGGTAAGTTTCTTGCTAGGGTTTTATGTGTTTACGATGTTCACTGTGGGATTCTTCGACCTGCTCTAAGTATTAATTCTATAGTAGAGGGGGTTTTTGTAAATGGAGGTTTGATTAGTCAGTGAACAGACAACGTGACTCTACAATCCCTTGTAAGTCTTTAGCTTATTTCCCTAGACAACTAGAGGTGACCCTTTAGGCATCCATTTTCGTTTGTAACTTATGTTATACTTTCTTCTTTACACTCGAAACTACTCTTACTGATGTTCTTTTGTAAGTCTTTCTAGTTGTCTCTATGTTCATAGAAGGGAATTTTTTAGGCGTTCCTTCCTTGACCCTTCTAAGATAACAGCATCCCGAGAATGCATCTGTATCGTTGTATGTATTGTAGATACTTAGGGGTTTCGTAACCTTTAGCTAATGTTATCCTTACAGTCTGTAATGTCGAGACTTGAAGTTGAACTTCATGAAACTGGGCGAGAGTTCTTTTTCGAAATGTTGAGGTCTCGCTATGTAATTTTGTATTTTAACTTCCTTCCCCTACACAGGAGTGAACCCCCTACTTCTATAGCTTATCAAATCTCAGTTGGTTCTCTCGCATATATTGATTTCTTTGGTATGTTTACAGTATTTCTGGTTGGCGTCGATTAAAATATGATCTTTGCGATTCTTGGACAATCCAATGATGATATTATACAGTATCAAACCCTTTATTTATAGTGATGACAGTGTTTACCGTGGTCTTTCTGTCTAGATTCAAAGGGTATCTCTGTATTATTGTTCTATGAAATTGGTTCTGGAAGAGTTAGATCCAACCAGTTAGGTATAGTTCTGGTTCTGTATGAAAAATATTATACTGTATTTTGCACAGCATGCCTTGTACCATTTATGGATTAAAAGAAAAATTAATACTGTCGATTATTTCTTTTTGTTAAGGCCGTGGCCTACTATGTAAATATTTCCTTCTGTTGTTATTTAATTCGTTTCAAGAATTGAAATGTATCACTAATGATGGGCCCTATTGATACGAGAGTACCCATCAGGGAGTTAATGTACCATCCACCCTCAACCCGTGCGTCTGACCAGATGAAAAGAAACAAGGGGAAAGAAAACATGCGAGCCTGCGAATCAGAAGTAGATTATTATCCTGGAATACTTTTTTATTAACAATTATCATTCTGTTGGTTTTTTCTTACCTTTATTTTATATGATTATTGATATTTGTAAATGATGAATCTTTCTAAGTTTCTTCTGCACAACAATTTTGGATGTCTCGTTCTCATATTCGGAGCAAAAGGTATTCAAGTTCCCTTCTGTAAACCTTTCCAAAGTCCAAGTAGACATGGTTGAAAAATTTAGATTTATAAACATTCGGTATAGTTTCACTTGGTTTCCTATAGCGATTGGAAGAGGGAAATTCCCAAATATGTTCTTAAAAAATTATGTTTTTGATGCTATGAGTAATGACTCCTTCGAATATTTAACTACAGGGTTTCCCTTTTTGTTTGAAGTAATGAGATGATTGTTGAATTAATCAAATCTTCTCATCGTTCGGGTTTCACCCTAACCTGCACTTTAATTTCTATGATTGTTGTTTTTAGATTGAAGATTTTGTTTCAAACTTCTATGAAAATTCGAACTCACAGTTATGCATTGGATGGAAAGGAACTTATAAAAACTTTGAAGGTGTATACTATGAAAATTGAATCATACTATATATATAATGCTATATCGTTTTATTTCATTTCGGCATTCCTTGTGTTTATTGCTGAAATGCTTTGTCCTGGACTTGTAATAGTTAGATTGGATCTTAACATTGAGTAGTTACAATGATCTGAGTTTATCCAAGTAAAGTAGAGTAAAGTTGTGATTCTGTGAGTAAATTTTTCATGTATATAATCATCACTCAATAATCCGTGGATCCCCTCATACAGTGGTTATTTGTTCCAATTTGGGTCTTTTATTTTGTACAATTGAAAAGAAAAACTCAAATGTTCTATCAGCATATGATCTTATGACATCTGTATATCTTTGAGTTTTTTCCTTTATGGAGTCTTCTATTTTTGTACTACCTTATATCAGAACAATGATTTTTTTTTATGAATAACCGAATTTGTATAGACTGGGGCAAAGGGTAAATTCATAATAGGAAATACGCATTCAGTCATTTTTTCTCATGTCTCAAGTATTTAAAACTTTAAGGCACGAGACTGTACATGCTTTATTTGCCATTATAATTCATATTGTTTAGTTTCAGCTATAATACATAAATATATATATGCATATACTTGACCATGATTTCTTTCATACATAACTTTTGTTTTATTTTGGATTAATAGGTACATAAATGAAAACCCCAATTAATAGTATGACTCGGTGTAAAACTACTTACAGACACAGCAGTATATATACACACACACACACAATCCAATCTCATTCGCATGGTTCTTATAGACATTTTTACTCAGTAGATATGATTACATTGTGAGGATTAGATATGATCCATTCAGAATTAATCTAGAGGTCTTTTGATCGAACATTAAGTTCAACAACATTCAACCAGATTTTCATCCATAATAATACTTCGATGCAGAATTTACAAATACATTCTATCAGACATCTAATTAATCAACATTCATCCAAAGGAGAGGTAGAATAACATATCTGAACCAATTCGCTGGAAGATAAAGGGAACAACCACGTTCCTCCCAACCATATAATAGGGCAGCCAAAATCACTTGTCCTATTCACCCCCTTGTCTAACCATGAATCCATGAGGGCTAACTTGGAACTCCTCCTCATCAAAGTCATTCCACTCCATAAATATTCTCCTTGCCTCACACTCAGCAAGTACTATTCATAACAACAAGAAAACAGTGATATTTTTCCCCATCATACTAGGTAGTGTCTTGCCTTCCCACATTTTCTATATCTCCAAACAATATTTTTGCCTAGGTCTTTTCCCTCCCTTGGGAATTTTCGCAGCTCCCTAAATTCCTGATTTTCAAGGGCTGCCAATGGCCAAATTCCTTATTTGCCACTTGTAACAATCATCCCTGAGGTAGTTCCAACATGTTCCCCACTCATGGACTCATTGTAACCTGATTTTTAACATGGTTGTTCCATTTGTCCTCCTACAATAATTATAAAATATTATGTTTTCATACAAGTGTCATAGTCAAATAGTTAGTTGGGTCAAATTAGATCTCTACCCAACAATCATAATCATTAATTACAATTTACCAAATTCGAAATTCGGAATTGCCATAAATGGAAAAAACTTCCAAATTCGAATTTACCAAAAACAAAATAATTTTCCTAACAAATTTCAAATTCAAAAATAATTTATTTTTGGGGATGTCACAATGTACTAGCTTACCCCAACGGGGCCCACATGACTATTGGTGCTTCAACTCCTAGGGTTAGGTTTTTGGATGTTTAGGGTTTTGGCATTCATGTTTATTGTAAAAATGCCTTTAGAGCCTCATTGTAATCATCTTCTTGCAAATGAGCGCAACCGTCACATCTCTTCTCAGAGATAAGTTGCCACCATTTTGACAAGCTTGTTTTCCACTGCATTTTACAGTTTCAGCTTATTTCCTTATTGAATAGAAACCATTTTTGTTGTACATCTGTTATTTTTTGTTAAACATATTTTAATAATCTGTATTCATTTCTAATTGCTCATAAAATTTGAATCAATAATATCAGAGTGGTCTGCTCCTTGTTTTTCTTAATGCATGTCCCCAAAGAGGTCAGGGTACAAAGAATTGGGTTTTGATCTTATTTCTCTTGAGGACAAAAGCTCTTGCACGCCCAAGAGGCCTCTCATGGTGGAAGAACAGAAAGATGATGGGATAGGAGATCCTTTAAAAAAAATTCTTGAGGAATCCCTCACACAACACAAGAACAAGATGATGTAGAGTTTTGCACAAATCCTC
Source organism: Picea sitchensis (assembly GCA_010110895.2). Lineage (NCBI taxonomy): Eukaryota > Viridiplantae > Streptophyta > Pinopsida > Pinales > Pinaceae > Picea > Picea sitchensis. The sequence continues at coordinate 114,471 of SNQJ01S0013022.1, forward strand.
CGATGGCTATCAATAAATGACACATCTTCCTCGAGAGGAGGCGCTGCCTCTTTTAAGGTAAAAATCAACTTTGATATTCCTATATTTGAAGGTCAGATAGACACAGATGTTGTAGACAAATGGTTGAATCTACTAGAAGGGTATTTTTATGTCCATAACTTTTTGAATAGAGAAAAGATTAATTTTGCGGTCCGCAAAGTCGCTCCCCATGTCAAATATTGGTGGGAAAATTTTTGTGAGAAAAAGGAAATAGAGGAACCCTCATTATTTATAGTTGTGGCCATCTGGGAATCCTTTAGGGATTCTATTAAGGAACAATACTACCCTGTCGGAAGTTATGACGACTTGTATACAAAATGGACCACACTACGGAAAGAAAGAGACAAAGCAGTGCCAGAGTTCAAAAATGTCTTCCATAACTTGCACACCAAGCTGGGTATCAAGGATTCAAAGAGAGAGATAATTCTCAAGTATCACGGTGCTCTGCATAGATACATCCAGACCAAAATGGAATTTCTGGACATCTTGTCCTTGGGCCCAAACTACCGATATGTCATAAAAATTGAGCAGAAGCTCAAACAAAATATGCAACAATTTGGGCCTGGGAACCCCTCATAGCAAAAGCTAGGAAAGAGCAGACCCAACCCCCAGAACAAAGGTAATGGAAAACATGGATAGTATCAGGACAACCAGTCCAATCCACAAGCAAAGGACATTGAAAAGACAAAGAAATATACTAGAAACTGGTGTGGCTTCCATAAGAGCCCTTGGAATAACAATGTTGATTTCCACTCAAATCCATTGTTGGTGGCCGAAGTGAAAGCCTTTGAATCAAATGTGGGTTCCTACTCCGAGTCAGAACCAGAAATGGGAAGACGGATCATTGACATGGAACCCAGTGCCACCGTTTCTACCACCAAGCTCAAGCCTGGTGAATCGGACGAGCCAGAAGAAGGAGAACACATTTTCCAGTCACATATGTGGGTAAAAGGCACCCCACTACACTTCATCATTGATAGCAGTATCCAGAAGAATCTCATCTCAGCAGAGGTCGTCAAGTGGCTAGCCTTGCCGACAACACCACACCCGCAACCCTACACCATTGAATGTCTATGCCAAGGAAGTGATCTTCGCATCATGCAACAATGTCAATTTGCATATGACATCAAGCCCTTCAAAAACGAGATATTGTGTGATGTTCCTCCTCTTGAAGTTTGTAATGTTCTTTTGGGCCAACCTTTTTTATGGAAACGTCATGTTGTATATGAGTCTAGGCCTCGTAGTGTTATTATTACTTTGAACAAGAAATTGTATAGGATACTCGAGGAAGTCCCACCTAGTGTTATTTCCTTGATCTCTGCCAAGCAATGCAGGAAGGTCATCTCCCTGACCAAGAAATTTTTCTTCTTCATGATTCGCTCTTAGAGTGAGTGAAAGCTCACAGCCACATCCAGGGCCTCCATGACCAATATCTCCACACAACATAAGCAAGTGGATAAATTCGTGGAAGAATACTCGGATATGATCTCCTCATCTATCGTGGTACCTCTGCACTGTCAGGTCAAGAATCCCATCGATCTGACCCCCGACGCACCACCACCAATAATTTTGTAATGTTGTATCTGGATGACATCCTCATATACAAAAATACTTGGGTGGAACACTTGCAACATATTCAACAGGTTCTACACACCCTGCGACAGTACCAACTATATGAAAACTTGGAAAAATGCTCCTTCGACATGGACAGGGTCCATTACTTAGGCTACATTGTTGATCAACATGGTGTGCATGTGGATCCAACCAAGATACAGGTCATCCGTGATTGTCCAGCCCCAACCACACTCACTGAGCTTCAAATATTCTTGGGCCTCGCCAATTTCTATCGCAAGTTCGTGTTGGGATTCTCTCATATCGCATGGGCCCTCAGCCAAGTAATCAAGGGTGGTGGTAAGGAAAAAATTTTGTGGGGCCTATCCCAGCAAAAAGCCTTCGATGATTCGAAGCAATGCTTGTGCTCATCACCAATACTTTCATTACCAGACCTGCAAAATACCTTTGAGATCAAGATAGATGCTTCAAACTATGTTGTGGGGGTCATTCTCACTCAACATGGCCACCCCGTGGAATATCATAGTGAGACACTATCAGATGTTGTCTGTAAGTACCCTACTTACGACAAATAAATGTACTCCATTGTACAATCCTACATCTAGTGGAGACATTACATTATTGGGAAGGAGACAGTCATCCACACTGATCATAAGTTGCTACAGTTCATGCAGACCCAAAGAAAATTGCAGAATGATCGCCATCATAAGTGGCTCGCATACTTGCAGCAGTTCCACCTCAACATCAAGTATAAAACAAGAAGTACCAACCAAGTTGTTGATTTCCTCAACTGACCTCCATTCGCGACACTCACCACAGTGCTAGACTCTTGCAACCGCAAGACCTCCAGATGACCCCACCTCTATGAGACGGACCCTGACTTCTTCACCACTTACCAAATGTTGAGCACAAACTCAGTGGTCACTAATTTCCATCTTCGGGATGGGTTGTTGTGTCGTCTGGGCCATCTCTATGTTCCATCAAGCAAGCGCGCAAAGATGATTTTGGAATCTCACTACAGTCGGGTGGCAGGACAATTTGGCATCGAAAATACAATGGTCGTGCTACATAAACATTTCTACTGGTTGAAACTTTGACAGGATGTCAATAAGTATATCAGGTTTTTCACCCCCTGCACTATTGAAAAACTGACCACTAAGAAACAAGGCCTGTACACCCCTCTACCTATTCCTAAAAGGTCGTGGGAATCCATCTCAATGGACTACATGTTGAGCCTTACGTCCACCAAGAGGGGAAATGAATGTGTTTTTGTGGTTGTTAATCGCTTTCCCAAGATGGCGATTATGGCCACCTACAAGAAGAGAATCACAACAAAGGCCACTTCCAAGCTCTTATTTGAACGAGTATGGGTACATTTTAGGATCCCACAAACCATTGTCTCAGATCAGGACAGTCGGTTCCTCAACACATTCTGGTCCATCCTCTGGTCATTGTTGGACACCAAGCTCACCAAATCCACTGCCTTCCACCCCCAGACAAATGGCCAAACTGAGGTCGTCAATTGGATGATTGTGCATATATTACACATGTACAATTCAAAGCACCCCCACACATGGGATGAGAGTCTTATCTATGTCCATCACAACTAAAAATGAGCCTTGCATGGCTCCACTAGCCACAACCCATTTCAGGTGTGGTTGGGATTCCAACTATTGGGCCCCATGGATGTTGCACTACCCCTTGCGACCACCTTGGCCGACATGTCCCCTACTCCACCTTAAGCTGACAAATTCACTCAGTTCATTGAGCAGATCCATCACATCTGCCAAGAGGTTCAGGTATTTTACAGAATTCCAATGCCAAGTACAAGCAATGCCATGATCAACACCGAGTTCCACAAAAGTTTCAGGTGGGCAAAAAAGTTTGGTTGCACTTTCATAAAGAACACCTTACAGGCCCCCATCGAAATATTCAACCACTCCGTTATGGGTTGTACACCATCACCAAGGTTGTGGGTGACAATGATTTTGAGCTCAACATTCCTCCTTTCCTTGGTTTGCACCCATTATTCAACGTGGCTCTCCTTCAGACATATTTCCCACCATTATTGGACAGCTTAGAGATTACAGAGAAATTGACACCAATAGATCTCAACCCTCACTACATACAACATGCATCCAGTGATCATATTGTGGACACATAGGCCAAGGGTATTCGACAACAAAGGATCCAGCTTTATTGAGTTGTCAAAGCAAGGCAGCTCCTGCACCAAGGCAAGTGATTCACCCAAGGGAAAATTCAGTAGAAATTTCCTCATATGATGGGGGAACTCAATGCAATGGAGACCATTGCTTCCTAAGGTGGCAAGATTGATCCACATGGATTTCAGTGGCCTCCCACCTATTCCAACTAGTTCATTTTGGCAGTTTTTTCCTAGTTTTTTGGGTTCTTGAATTCTGGGGCCGTTTTGAGGCCCTAAACAATGTTTTTAGGGCTCCAACAGTCAAATTGTAAATGGAGTCAAATTTTTATGATAACTTGTGTATTCCTCGGATATACATTTCCAACAGTCTATCATGTGCCTAAAACGAAGATCGTATGCAACAGTTACGACCCCGAGAAGTTGATGTACTAGCTTACCCCAACAAGGCCCACATGACTTTTGGCACTTCATCTCCTAGGGTTAGGTTTTTGTATGTATAGGGTTTTGGAATTCATGTATATTGTAAAAAGGCCTTCAAAGCCTCATTGTAATCATCTTCTTTTGAATAAGCACAACTGTCACATCTCTTTTCATAGATAAGCCTCCACCATTCCAACAAGCTTGTTTTCCGCTGCATATTGCAGTTTTAGCTTATTTCCTTATTGAATAGAAACCAGTTTTATTGTACCTATGTTATTCCATGTTAAACATCTTTTAATAATCTGTATTCATTTCTTTATGCTCATAAAATTCAGATCAACAGAGAAGTGGTTGGACTAGAATTACACATGGAAATGGAAGAGTAGATGGTGAAAACAAAACAAAATTTAAAGGCTTCCCAAGATACGCAGAAGAGTTATGCATATAAAGGCATAACTCACAGAGAGTTTAAAGTGGGTGACTATGTGTTTTTTAAAGTAAAGGCCAAGAGAAGTTCCCTAAAGTTGGGAAATTGTTCCAAGCTAGCAACATGTTATTGTGGGCCATTTGAAATCCTGGAGAGAATTGGTCCAGTTGCATATATGCTTGCCTTACCCGCATTGATGTGCATTCATAATTCATTCCATGTGTCTTTACGTAAAAATTATGTACCTAATGCTAATAATGTCATTGATTGGAATGTGATTCAAGTGGAGCAAGAAGGAGACTTTTGAGTTTAGCTGGTATGCATATTGGATTGAAAATTCAAGCTACTCCGAAATCGAGCAATAGAACTGGTAAATGTCTAGTAGACTTGTTACAGTCCTAAGGATGCAACCTGGGAACATGAGGATGTTATGCATGTAGAATACCCACATATTTTTTAAGATTTGTGAAGTTTTGTTTGTGCATATGTATATAATGCATTGAGGACAATGCATAAATAAGGGGGAGGGGAATGTAATATCCCTAGGTCGAACCCCATTGTAAATATAATGTAATTGTACATATAGGTTGGTGAGCTAGGATACTTGCAGGTTAGAGTGCCTTTGTATATATGTATTTTGAGACCAGAGTTCCTATGTGGTTATTAGGTTGGTGAGCTAGAAGTTGAAAGGCAAGTGGGCCTATTTTTTTAAATGCAATCACACTTAGTTTTTAATTAAAACACATCACTGCTACAGACCAACCATGTAAAATAATATGGGGGGCTAAACTCCACTAGAATGGGAAAAGGGGGATAATATTATAGAAAAGGGGGCTAAGCTAAGGGGGCTTAAGCCAAAAAGGAATATTTTAACAATATTCCTAAAGTTAAAGTCAAAAGTAGAGGATAATACATTTTATCCTAAATCCGTATGAGGAAATGTATCACCATGTGATGGAACCCATGTGTGGCCCTTGTAGTTCCCAACATTACAAGTCTCAATTTGGGAACATGCAGGTAAGTTTTG